>ML785592.1:9911-26325 GCA_009831015.1 Picea engelmannii
GGGGGGGGGGGGGGGGGAATATGTCTCCTAGATGAATTATGACGGTATATGTGAACTATGCAAACAATATTCACGAGGTACTACTAAGTATGGGAGAGGTCCCCAGGATCTAGCCTCTAGAGTCACAAAATCATCAGGTAGAGAAGTTACCAGGGATGAAATAGGGAACATGTTAGACAATTTTAAGATTGATATTCTCAAGTTGCTTAGATCCAAATTGGATACTCTTCAAATGAACATGAATAAAGAAGAAGCCAACCTAGCATTAACCATTTTCTACTCTAGGTGTCAAAAAAATCACCCCTTAAGGGAGTTTCCTTTAGACAATATAGAGGTATGTGGTATTTGTGAACAAAATCATGATACCAAGAGTTTCCCTTCCTTACCTGAGTTTAAGGTAGTCTATCAAGGGGCGATTGAGGAGACTGAGCATATCTATTTTTGGTCTAGAAGAGTCAATGGCCTCCCAAAGCACCAGGCATGGCACAAGAACAATCCTAATTCTCTCTATGCTTTACCTTGTATCAATACATGTAACAGAATTTCTATGCTCCCATGACATGGAAATAATGACACCCTCAAGCTCAGAATCATCCTTAGAAATAAGGTTGGAGAGGGACTACTCCTCAATAGTCCACTCCTCATCCACATCCTCCAGTCCAAAATCAACAACAACTACAACTACCACCCATCTAACCTCCTCTGATACCACTGCAACTACCATCCCAACCAGTACCAAATCTGAACAATAAAGTAGTACAACCTACATGTAACGCTGAACTACCCTTTTCCAACATATGTCATTTCCCCTACAAAATGTTAGGATATCCATCTACGATTAAGGAAAGTGATTCCAGATCAAACTTCCCTTATCATTCAAGAGGAGGATGATGAGGAGAATCCTCCTATCTAGAGAACCAAAACACTATTTCCTTTAAGGAAAAATAGGATATTAGTCCAAAATAGTCTCATGAACAAGAATTGCTCCCAGAACCACCTTACCTAGAAAGGTTACGTATATAGAATTCCCCCACACAACTAGAGTTTAATCTTCTAGGGGAACTTCAAAATGTGTGTGTCAATATTCCTCTATTTCAGGCCATTAAGGATGTCCCAATTTATGCTAATATTGTTCGGGAACTTTTCCTAAGAAAACTAGGAAGGAAAAATAAAGATTTAGAAAATATTTACGTCATAGGGAATCTAGCTGATATGATGCTAGGAAAAGTATTTATAGCCAAGTATATGAATCCAGGAAGCATGTTTGTTAAAGTTAACATCAATAACACTTCCATTTCCAATACTTCGGTCAACCTAGGGGAATCCATAAACGTAATGACCAAAGAAACAATGGAAAAACTTCAATTTCTTGGTCTAAGACTAGCCCCTACAGTGCTTCAACTAGCATATATATCCACAATAAAACTTGATGGGATGTTGGAATATATAGTCATTTTTGTAGACTCGTAAGAGTACCCAACCTACTTTATGGTCCTACAACCAAATGCCAACCTATGAGGTTACCCATTGATCTTGGGGAGACCCTGGTTGGCCACCACTGACACATATATCAGTTTTAGGTTAGGATATATGACCATCTCCTATGAGAATTCAACCAAGAAGCTAACCATCTACCCTCTTACTGATCCTTCCCTTGACTTAGAGAATTCTCCCTAGATTGAAGATAATGACGAGGAATCCACAAAGCCTTTGTTGTATCTTGACCAAGCCTCAACCTTTAGAAAATATATTGAGTATGATTTTATTTTCACTTACATAACATATCCTCATACAACCAATCATCCAACTTTCAAGCACATCTTAGTGAAAAACTTCCATGAAACATGTTCACAAATTGAATTGACACAACAACTAGATGAAATGGTTCCTATAAATGCTACATATGAGGATCAAATCTTATTTGTTGAGATATACCCTAGGAAAACCTTGAACATCAACGCTAAACTAGACCCCACTCAATAAAACCAACTCATGGAGATGCTAAAAAAGTGGTCTCACCTTCTCTTGAGACTATACCAACATGAAGGGAATCCACCCTAACTTATGTACTCATCACATCTATATTAAGGAATATTGTCGACCTATCCAACAACCTCATCAAAGGATGAATTTTGATTTGAAGGATATAGTTAAGGAAGATCTCCAGAAGCTCCTTGATGTGAAATTTATTTACTCGATCTCCGACAGTAAGTGGTCTTCACCCTTGGTTATTATGTGAAAGAAGAATGGAAAATGGAATATCTCTGTCAACTACAGGGAATTAAATAAGGCTACCTTAAAATATTACTTGCCTCTACCATTTATTGATCAAGTTTTGGATACCTTGGAAGGAAATAAGTTTTTCTCTTTCCTCGATGGGTTCAACAATTACAATCAGATATAGATCGCTTTCTCGGACCAAGATAAAACCACTTTCGCCTACCCATGGGGAACTTACATTTACCGAGTACTGTCATTTGGATTGTATAACACTCCATCTACATTCCAAAGGTTTGTCTTAGGAATATTCTATGACTTGACCAATTATTACATGGAAATCTATATGGATAACTTCACCATGTATGGAGATGCCTTTCAGGAAGCCTTAGACAATTTAGAAAAGGTATTGATCTGATGTAAAGAGACAACCTCTCCCTGAACAATGAGAATTCCATATACTTTGCATTGAGGAATTTGTACTTGGACACTGTTATGTTCCAAATACTTGAATAAAAAATACTACAATAGTACCAAAAATATCTAAATGCAATTACCACACAAGATATATGGAACAATATATAAAACCACCACTTTATTATATCAAAACCCTTGGGGTAGGGCAACACTGTACAATGGATCCTATTATGGAAGGGATCATCTCCTGTTCACTTGCCTCTTTGAGGGAACTTAATCCTAATGAGATTCAACTCTAAATAGAATAATTCTCTTCATATCTCATTACATTGCTTGAACCCCTTTATATAGTGCTACCATCACCTAAAAACATTCTATAGAAGGAATCTTCTAGAAGTAGAACCTTCTAAGAAGTCCTCTTACATTTATTATATCTAACTATCATAGTGGGTCTAATTTAATAATATAGTGGACCTAGTCCACCTTATATTCAATGGCCTCCACTATTATCATTATGGGCCCTCTTGCCCCCTTCACTACCTCTCTATCTACCTAACATTCCATCCCCCTTTGGATCCACATGATAAGTGTCAGTATTGGGAGCATCATTTTCAGTTGCTTATTGGGTGCCAATATATTCTTTGTGGAGTTCACATGAGCAATTGGACATGGGACCCTGGTTTACAATGGTGGTTTGACTACTTCAACATGGTGGCTTCCATTTCTCAATGGGACCCTAGTTCTCTAGTCTACTTCAGCACTATGGTCCACACTTACCCATGGGACCCTAGTATATGGTTGTACATCAAGCATTGAGGACAACACTTTCTTAAGGGGGATGAAATGTTAGGTAGCTAGAGAGGTAGTGGGGGGGGCTAGAGGGCCCATAGTGATAATAGTGGAGGCCATTCAATGTAAAGTGGACTAGGTCCACTATATTATTGAATAAGGCCCACTATGGTAGTTAGATATAATAAATGTAAGAGGACTTCTTAGAAGGTTCTACTTCTAGAAGATTCCTCCTCTAGAATGTTCTTAGGTGATGGTAGCTCTATATAAAGGGGTTCAAGAAATGCAATGGAATATGAAGAGAAGTATTGTATTGTGAGTTGTAGCTCAATAGGAGGATGTTGCCTCGAAGAGGCAAGTGAACATGAGAGGATCCCTTCCATAATAGGGTCCATTGTATGGTGTTTCCTTACCTTAAGAGTTTTGATATAATAAAGTGAAGATTTTATATATTTCTATCTGAATATTTGTGGTTTTTCTGTATGCAAGTATTGGGTTCTTAACAAGTGGTATCAGAGAACTTTCTTTGGTAGGAAGTGTGGGCAAACATTTTTATTTTTTGCATATTTATGTTTTCGGAAAAAAAAAGACGGTCACGACATTACGGAAAATTTATGTATGTTTTAGTGAAAATTTTGAAATAAATGGCTGTAGATATGAGTTACTCTAAGAAAAAAACCCAAGTTAAAAAAAAAATCCGTCTGAAACAGAGTTCGGGAAGTCAAGTTATTTGCATTTTAAAATCTGCAATTTTCAAGATTAATTTTTCTGCAGAAGGCCGCGTGATGTTTCTGATTTCTATAGCATATGAGGATAAATTTTTCAAAACAAATTACATATCTGAGTTCCTCTAACAATTTCACCCAATTTCAAAAAATAAATCGTCCAAATCGGAGCTCTGGAAGTGAATATATCGTTGATTGAAAATCAACTATTTTTGGGGGGTTTTCGTGATAGTGGAGGGACTCTAGAATTCATAAAGTTTCATAGGGTGCTCAGATTGTTACCATATCAATTCCATTGAATAAATTATTCTAAGAGATTTATTTTGGTATATTTTCTTTGGTGTTTCCAATAGCTATTTCCTCTCAAACCCTCGAAGAAATTCTACAGATCACTGAAGCATTCAAAGCCCAATTGTATGACACATTGTATGGCACATTGCATGATAGATTGCATGACCTTGCAGATGGCCTCAATGATAGTTTTTGTAGTATTCAATATTCATTGGATAACATGCAGGAGAGATTTATTGTGGAGGACATTAGGGATGACAACCATTTCCATCTTTTATTTGATGACTCTACTCCACCTTATGTACAACACATCAATGTGACAAATCAGGAGCTAGTTATGATGACCAGTGTCCAGCCTGCATATTCTACAACGATATTTTTCCTCCCAGATTCATCTTTTACCCTTTCCCACTATGTGGATGGATATTCTTATTTGGATCCACATAATAGGTGTCAATATTGGGAGCATCATTTTCAGTTGCTTATTGGGTGTTGATATATTCCGTTTGGATTTCACATGAGCAATTGGACATGGGACCCTGGTGTACAGTGGTGGTTGGACTACTTCAACATGGTGGCTTCCATTTCTCAATGTGACCCTGGTTCTCTAGTCTACTTCAACACTATGGTCCACACTTATCCATGGGAACCTGGTTCTCCAGTTTACTTCAACACTATGGTCCACACTTATCCATGGGACCCTGGTATATGGTTGTACATCAAGAATTGAGGACAACACTTTCATAACGGGGATGGAATGTTAAGTAGCTATATAGGTAGTGGGGGGGGGCAGAGGGCCCATAATGATAATAGTGGAGGCCATTCAATGTAAGGTGGACTAGGTCCATTATATTATTAAATAAGACTCACTATGATATTATTAAATAAGACTCACTATGATAGTTATATATAATAAATGGGTAGTTAGATATAATAAATGTAAGAAGACTTCTTAGAAGGTTCTACTTCTAGAAGATTCCTCCTCTAGAATGTTCTTAGGTGATGGTAGCACTATATAAAGGGGTTCAAGCAATGTAATGGGAAATGAAGATAATTATTATATTTGGAGCAACAACTCAATAGAAGGATGCCCCCTCAAAGAGGCAAGTGAACAGGAGACGATCCCTTCCATAATAGGATCCATTGTATGGTGTTTCCCTACCTCAGGGGTTTTGATATAATAAAGTGTGGTTTCTTCTATATTTCTCTATGGATCTATTGTGTATTCAGTATTTGTGGTGATTATATTTGTAGATCTACTCAAGTTTTTAACATACACCACATATTACTTGGATCAATCCAAGTGGATCCCACAAAGGTAGAGGTCATATGTGGGCTTCTAGTACCCAAAACCCAGAAAGATGTATGTAGCTTCCTAGGGTGTGTATGATACTACCGAATATTCATAGAAAAATTTACAAATCTAGCATCGCCCCTATTCCAATTACTAAAAAGGGATACAAAGTTCTCTTGGACTGACCAATGTCAAGCTGCATTTGAAACCTTTAAAAAAAAATCAGTTGTTGCACCAATGTTGCGGGGTCCCAATTGGTCCCTACCTTTCGACATTTCTATAGATTCCTCAGACACAACCATTGGAGCTATTCTAGGGAAGAAAGAGGACCAACGACCATATGTTACCTGGCCTATTAGTAAGAACCTCACCCTCACCGAAAATAACGATATTGTAATTGAAAAAGAGTTTATTGTCATCGTATATGCGATTAAAATTTTATGTCATTATATCATAGGATATTTTGTCTTTGTACACACCGATGACTCTGCCATCTATTGCCTCATGATCAAACCCATCACCAATGGAAGGCTGACTATGTGGTTTCTCTTACTACGAGAGTTCGACATTTTAATTTTTGATAGGCCATGGAGAGAAAACGCCATTGTTGAATTCCTCTCTAGGATCGCCAATGAAGGAGAAGTAGTCCCTATGGAGGACACTTTCCCATATGAACATTTGTTTTCTTTATCTACTAGCACATCGTGGTTTGAAAATATTGCTAACTAATTGACTGCAAGTATACTTTCATAACATATGTCTCCAAAGGAATGCCAAAGGGTCATCTGACAGAGAGAAACATATTCTTGGATCGAATAATATCTCTCTTCCTACTAGCAAAGATCACGTTATTCGATGATGTGTTCAAGAAGATGAAACTTAAGAAATCTTGAAAGCATGTCACGAGGAATATTTCAGAGGGAAATTCATAGATTAGAGAACTACAAACAAAGTATTGCACCTAGAGTATTATTGGCCTACCATCTTCCAGGACACCAAGAAAAACATTAGGAGTTGCGATAAGTGTAAAATAATGGGATGACCTATGAAATCAGATAAGATTATGCTCCATCATTATATTTAGAAAGATCCCTTTGAGAAGTGGGTGCTTGAATTCATGGGATCCATCAACCCACCATCAATGTAGAAGGTGCACATATTGTTGTGCATCAACTATCTAATCAAATGGTTCGAAATTGAAGATATTACAAAGGATATAGAGGAAGAAATGGCCAACTTATTGTATGAGGAAATTTACATCTGCTATAGGGTTCCTTGGGAGATTGTCACTAACCAAGGGGCCCAGTTCACTTCTCAACTTATCTGGTTCATTATTGACCAATTCAAGATCAAACATCGGATGTCTACCCCATACCACCCTTAAGGAAACAGACAGGTGGAAGTCATGAACAAAGTGTTAGAGGACATCTTGACTAAAATGGTTCAACAACATCACAAGGACTAGGCTGATAGAATTAGAGAGGCTCTGTGGGCCTCAAAACCACCTGGGGAAACACAACGGGACTCACTCCTTATGATATAGTGTATGGAAAGCGTGTGGTTCTCCCCATTGAATTTGAAATCAAGACATTAAGGATTGCACTACATGTGGGTCTGGATCTCTCAGAACCCCAACAACATAGACTTGATCATATCAATGAGCTTGACAAAATCCGCTAGGATGTAATACATCAAACTATTGTAGTCCAACAATAAAGGGATAACTGGCATGATGAGTTCATCAAAGGAAGAAGTTTAGGGAGGGATATTGGGACCTTTTATTTGACTCATGCTACAAATATTTTGGAGGCAAATTCCACACTCGTTGGCTAGGAGCATACAAGAGAGATATCGTATTTGAGAATGGCTCTCTCAAACTCCATACCATCGACGAAGAAATAAAACCATTAATGGAAAATGGTAATTGGATGAGGCTATACGAAAGTACCAAGACCAAGGAGCAGTTTATTAAATAATTAGTCGAGCATAAGTATCTCAATATCATAGGTGAGGTGGCCTCGCAACCTACACCCACCTCTCTCTGATCCATTCTTCAATTTAATCGAAGAAAAAAGGGAAAAAAAGGAAAAGAATAAAGAGAATAAAGAGAATAAATATCTGGTAGTGAAAAGCTGACTTCAGGCGCTATTGTCCTTGGTGCTATTAGAAAACTAGTTACTAGTTGATATCACCAAGTTAAAAAAAAATCCAGCTATGAAAACCCCTTCGGCGGTGCAATTGGGCAAACTCTTGTATGAAAATTGGGCTTCCAGCAGATAGAGTTTCAGAAAAAAAGAATAAGAAAAATAAAAAACAAAGAAAATAAAATATGTCCAATGATAAGCTCATGATTACATTTCAAGCTATCCAATTTTCCTTTTTGCATCATGAAGAGTGTTGATAGAAATTTACAAGTGTTACATTAATAATTGTACTGCACAAATTTCATAGATAATGATTTTGCAGGATCGGGGAGAAGGTTGTCTCTACCAGTTATTAAAAAACCAACAGACAAAAGGAACCCAAGGATGGTTGTCCACAACTCGAAATTTTTATATTACAGATGGGCATATCCATAATGGAGAGACACATGTGACCATTCATTTTCCATCAACAATTTAGGTTCTCTTTAAAGCATTTGTTTTTCTTTCTATAAATAAGATTTTAGAATTTATTTGGCAGTTCTAAAAACCTCTCTCCACCTTGAAATATCCCGAACACTTGAAGACATAATGCAAGACATAATGCTGGCCTCGTTTACCCCATCCCCACAGTCCCAACTATTTAACCTTATGATTTATTGAGTTTCATAAATGCATATATATCCATTAGTAATTATTTTAAATCCAAGTTTATTATATATACTACAAAATTAAAAATAATCTAAAATATATACATATATGCTATATGATAATGTCCCATTATCATATGCATATTGTATACTCATGAAAGGTTAAATATTGTATACACATTATGGGCTATTTGGTAGCACCCTTCTTTTCCACATTCAATCCCTACCACACTACTACTCTACACATGAAAACTCCCTACCACATTACCACTCCTTACATATTCATTATGAACCACTATTTGACCACCCATCACACCATTCATTTAAATAATTCAATTAAAATCATGAATACACCCTGTGTGAAAATGGAGACTACAACTATTTGGTACACATTATACAGTCTATAAAACCATTGTCCCAACAAAACCATCATTCATATACTCCTTGAAACCTCACGCTCTGTAAAAATAATCTTCTCTAGGGTTGAATCGAAGTGTTTAATGGTTGGAACCTGAAGGGGGTTCTGAAATTAAAGTAACAGGGTCGTCAAGCTGCTCAATCTCAGCCATTCCTAAGAAATGCATATATATATATATATATATATATATATATATATATATATAAATAAAGTAGGATTTAAATTTGTGGTATAATCAGGATAGATCTATGACCAGAATCAGCAAGTGCAGTTTGAGTTGAGTAGGACGAGTCGACCGAAGTTTTATTGGGAATTGGTTTGAGGTCATTCAACCATAACAACCTTACCAGTGGGTGAATTAGAAATAAATTAATCCAAGACCGGGGTCTGTCTCTATTGGAGTCTATTTAAAAGGAAAGGTCGTAGGTCGAAATGAGTTGAGGTAGCTTGGCCGAAAATTAAAAAAAGGGGAAATCCCCGAATTGATAGACAGATAGTCTCAGGCCAAGCAAGAGTACAGATCCAATTTCAAACCTATCAGAGGTGTAATCCAAAGTTAGGATTGAACATATTGTGGTATAAGGTCGATCTTTTCCATCCAAATAGAGGCGCGGGTCAAATTCTTAAAGGAAATTAGAGTGGTTTCAGGCCAAATTTTGACACAAAGTATCTGGTCCTAAGAAAAGTAAAAAGTGTCAAGCATGGAAAGTTAGGGCCAAAGAAAAATCTTCAAACAAAGTTAATTAACCTATGGATGAAGGTTTCAAGGAGTGTTGTTCTCAACCCAAAATCAAGAAATAACCAGGACCGATTGCACAACATAAGTGATAAGTTTGATAAGTTCAGAACTGAGTTTGTTTTACCATAATTTAAAGAAAAAGAAAAAAATTATAATCATGGGTAGATCAGTAAACAAAACTGAACCTAGTAATACTGAAGACATTAAATCCAAATTAGAAGTCATGGAAATATTTGAACAAGATGGTTGTCTTTGTTTTCTTCAGCGATTTCAAGGCTCTGATAACTAGCTAGCCATGGAATTTGCATAGAGCTTTTATGGCATCCAGGCCACGGTGAAAAATTTAAATATCACATTTTTTTTAGGAGTCTATTAGTCAAATTATAGGTTTGTTCAGACACGGGGAGAGATGGTATAAAAATTCCAAGATTATAGAAGAGATTTATGTTCCATTCCTTAAGGAACCATATCCACTCCCATATCTAAGGAGCGACATATTCAGAGATGCATTATTCCCTCCATGGATTGAAGTTGTATTTTTTCTACATAAATTCATTACCTATGAGGGAAGATACAATATGGCTTATCACTATCACATCAAGATCCTCATGTGCTTAATAGGGGATAAGCCATTAAACATGCCTTATTATTTACACAAAATTTTGACAAAAATGGTTGAGTTTGTGAGGAGGAAGAAGAATCCCGAAACTTCTCTATGCTATAAGTGACTTATTATGATGATCATCAATGATGAATTGGAAAGATTGGGAGTCTCATGGGAAACATTTGCAGTACATCCAACAACCAAGCCACTAGTAGGATGCTTCCACCAAAGAAGAAACTTGACCAGATAAAGGAAACCATGACATCAGGGTGTCGAAGATCAAAAAGGATATCCAAAAGGGTGATGGGATCCACACCCATCATTGATATTGCTATCGAATCAAAAGAGGAAGAAGAAAAAGATTTGGTTGTACTTGATACAAAATGTGAGATCGGGGTGCCCAATGACATTATGATTAATCTCCCTATAGAACCTAAGGATGTGGAGCCATATAAGTTTCCAACTTCTGAGTAGGAATGGGATGAATTCAAGGTATCTTCACCACCTCCTTCCATGACCGAGGAGCCACTATGCTCGCATTTTATTCCTCAATCAAAAGAATCATGCTCACAATTTGTTTTTGAGATTAAAGGACCATATCGAAATAAAAAAGGAAAAGGTAAGACAAACTTGTCCCTTAATCCTTTCATATTGTATCCCAAGTTATCAATCCTTGCTTAAGAAAAATAAAAGACTCATGCTACAGAATAAAAGGGTCAAAATAAAGTCGAAATATCATAAGCTTCAGTTTGGGAGTGTGAAAAACTTGATGGGTGACATCGAAGAAGAAGTCTTAGAGACCCGGATTGACACTTGTGTCGAAGTACATGTAAAAGAGGCACAACAACTCATAAATTCTTTTCTATATGACATTATCACTAAAACATATGCTTTCATCTAGTTGAAGCCAGATCTCCCACAGTGGAGGAATAAAGATGAACTCTTTGATATTGGCATCATCAATAGAGAAACTCATCCCCAAGTCATTGAGAAACTAAAATAGAGATGGTTGTCCATGTACCATGCACATGAACTGAAATATGGGGCAACGATCAAGGTATATAAGGATCAATTGGGGTGCACTAAGGAGTTAGTGCAACAAGCTTGCGATCTAGCATTTGAATCCATAAATTGCAGGATCCCCCTGAGATCTTAACCCATCCTCTTTCACAACATATGGGTGGAATTTAGGCTCAAGCAACTAGTAGCCAGAGAGCCACATGAGGTAAAACAACCACATGACTTTAATACTATGTTCACCTCTGCTAATATGAAAGATTAGAACTTGACATGCGAGCTCTATATTTATGAATTCATACTTCCACACAACTCTCATTAGAACCCCAACCCTTATGTTGGGGATCTACAATTGAGAAATGTTTTATCTCATATTATTAGCTTGGTCCAATGGAAGAAGGAAATAGACTTCCATGCATGGGTTGAGGTAGAAGCAAGTTTAAAGGTTAGAGAAGAATATCCTCTACCTCATGTGATGAAATTTGATTTGCAAAGGATGAGAAATGACCATGGAGACAATGTTACTATCAAACATAATAAGAGATATGCTATCACATATTACCTTGACGTTTTAAGAGCATATTTAGTTCAAGCACTACTAGTCTCTCATGACATATGGGAGACTCTTCCTACATATTTGCGGGATATGAACCCCATTGGATATCCATACTTTGGTTTGTCTCTTAACAGGAAATCCATTAATGTCAATTGTTTGTTGAGATATGGGGCTAGGTGGATTGGGTTTTGGTTCCACTTCCTCATCATTTGGTGCCCCAATAGGTTTTATAGAGAACCTATCACTTGGAATGAGGAAGAAGAGAAGACACAATGGATATAGATGGAGAAGTGCTTAGGGTATTGTAACACAGGGGATTTTGTACACCCAACATTTGATTGGGGGGCAATGTATGCAGGGATTGTAGAGGAGGAATAGTTGGGGCTGCATGGGGACATGAAACCATATCAACACGGGGGAGATGATGGGTCCCCATTTTGACACTCTTTTTCCCTCTTTTATGACCATAACATGTATACATTTTTTCATTTTGACACTCTTTTTGCCTCTTTTATGACCATAACATGTATACATTTTTTCCCTTTTTATGATGCTAGAGACACATTCCTTATCATATTTCATCTTTCCTAAAGTATTACATAATTTCCATTTAATTATCTTAATTTCATTTTTATAATTATGTTAAAGATTGTTTTAAAAGTTTATCTTGAATTATTTGTATGTGTGTGTTCACAATAAATTGAGCTGACCAAATTTACAGAAAATGCTAGCATTTTCAGGTCTTCCGAGCCATTAAATAAAGGCTTTAGTGTGATACAGTGGTATCTTAAGAGATAACAAGATTAATATAAAAGTTCCCCTCAACATACAAATGCCCTCCACATACTAAAAATTCCCAGTATATGAAATATTCTAGTATATGACGGGAGCACACTTGCACGTGCACCAACAACATAACAAGCTATAATATCATAACAATATATAATATCCACTTACATATTTAACTAAATGAATATGGAGGCATTCTGTAGACTTAGGAAAGGGATCAACATTTCTATTGGTTGATCGCATGGATCGTATAAATGAGCCAGTCAATGGACGACAATTTGAATTCTATTTTAAATTGTTATGGAGTTGTTTAAACTATTTTGCAAGATATTAAGGGGCCTGACACTCCATATTTGGAGTGGGAAGGCACCACTCTTTGTATATATACATGTAAGTGCTCATGAGATCACAATTAAGCTTTTGTGTGCATAACTAAGAGATAGAAGCTATGTACTCCATATTTGGAGTGGGAAGGCACCACTCTTTGTATATATACATGTAAGTGCTCATGAGATCACAATTAAGCTTTTGTGTGCATAACTAAGAGATAGAAGCTATGTAATTTTCATTTCTAGACTTAATACATTTTCGATTTATGTTGTAAAATTGTTTTGGTTATTTAATAATTTCAAGCACAAGCCTACCTTCAAGTTGGATCCACTTGAGGAAAGGCACTCTGCTGCTATTTTATTTTTCCACACATAGTAGTTTGTTGGTTGATAGTTTTATTTCTATTTTTGTATATTTTCCATTAGCTGTATTTCACTTTAAATATTATTCCCCTTTATATTTGAAGAGCATGTTACTAAATGGCCACCTGTAGGATGTGCTACTGAATGGCCACCTATAAGTATGCTACCAAATGTTGAATGAAAGTGTGGTAGAGTTATACTTTTGTTGGATTTACATGTTTCCCATTGTTTTTTCAATATGTTAAGTTACATCTTATGTTTGGACATCATTCCTTAAGACTGTAGCATTTTAATTAAGTAGGAATTGGGGGATTATTGGTCCATTTTTGATAACAATTTTTTCATTTTAGAATTTAAATGCATCCTTTTGTAGCGTGAAGATATATTAGGTGATTTTAGTTCTTGTTTTAATATTATTTTTGTTAAGAACCAAATATCAATATAGCATAGAAAAACCTCAGAATAAGTACTCAATGTCTTGAAAAAGAGAGAATTCCAGGTAATAAGCCTCTTCGAGGGGGCAACTTCCTTATACCCCACATAAATGTCCAAATACAAGAATATTCCAAATGAAAATGTTTCCTTGGTATATATAGGAGACTAGGAGGTACAATTACAACTAATGGAATAAAGCCGACATAAATAAAATAACATTACTAATGTAATGTGCCCCAATTAAGGGGTAATGAGCCACTATTTAGGGCTTAACATGCCACTCCCCTTAAGACAAGTGTTGTCCACAATGCTTGAGTAACTCTGGATGCTTCTGTATAAAATACTTAGCTTCCCAAGTGGAATATTTAGCCAGTAGTTTCCTCCATTTAATGAGATACTCTGAAATGGATCTATTCCTCAGCTGGCGAATTCTTGTGTCAGTGATGGCTTCAGGCTCCAATATGATTTTTCCTTCCTCGTCAAGTTATGGCAATATAGTTTGAACTTGAACCTTGTCCCCTATAACCTTCTTTAAGAATGAAACATGTAAAACTGGGTGTACTCATGAAGATGCAGACAACTCCAATTTATATGCCATAGTACCAATCTTTTGCAACACCTTATAAGGGCCATAGCACTTTGGTGATAATTTATTATCCTTCTTGGATTGCTTGAGGGACATCTATTTGTATGGTTGTAGTCTTAAAAACACCCAATCCCCTACTTCAAAACTTCTTTCACTACGATGTTGATTTGCTTGTTGTTTCATGCGATTCTGTGCCATGGTCAGGTTGTCCTTTAAGATTTGGAGAACTTGTTGTTGATGCTCGATGTGATTTTCCACTGCTTGAATCTTATATTTTTCTTTTAGAGAAGAAGTGATAGAAGGAGGGTGGTATCCGTAGAGTGCCATAAATGGTGTCATTTTTGTTGCAGTATGAAAATAAGTGTTATACCACCATTTTTCCAAGGGTAACCATTTGAACCATTGTGTTTATTTATCAGAAACAAAGAAACAAAGGTATCCTTCCGGAAATTTGTTCACTATCTCGATTTGTGCATCAGATTGAGGATGACAAGATGAGCTATGAGCCAATTGAGTACCCAAACAAGAAAATAATTTTGTCCAAAAATGTCTAGTGAATATGGGATCTCTGTCACTTACAATAATCTTTGGGCTGCCATGTAGCTTTTGAACTCTCTCCATGAATGCGATGGCAACTATACTAGCTTTGAAGGGATGAGAGAGTGCACAAAAGTGTGCATATTTGGTGAGTCTATCAACAATAACCATGATGACACTCTTTCCTTTAGAATTTGGTAACCCTGTTATGAAATCCATGGAAACCTCCTCCCAGTGCTGACTTGGGATGGCTAATGGTTGTAAAAGACCTGGGGTCTTAATTTTTTCCACCTTATTTTGTTGGAAAACCAAACATTCTGCGACAAACCTTTGAACATCAGTTTTAAGGCCATCCCAAAAAATTCCTTCTTGGCCCTATGGTAGGTTTTCAAAAATCTTGAGTGCCCTCCTACTGGAGAGGTGTGTAGTTCCAATAGTACCTTTTGTTTGATTTGGGAGTTCTTACATAAATATAAACAATCTTTGTACCATAGTGAATCATTTTTCCATGTAAATGTATCTGATGCAATGGAATCCTATTGCAACCTTTGAATGAGAGTCCACACTATTTCGTCATTCTTCCATTCATCCCTTGCTTCTATTATTCAGTCGAGTTGGATGATCGAGATAACACGGAGAAAGGCCTCAACATCTTCATCCTTTCTTGAGAGTGTATCTTCCACAACATTTTTCTTCCCTTTTTTATAGACGATTTCAAAATCATAACCCAATATCTTAGTCACCGATTTTTGTTGTTTTTATGAAGATAGTCTTTGTTCCAAGAAGTATTTAAGACTATCATGATCTGTTTTGACCTTGAAGTGCCTACCCATTAGGTAAGGATGCCATTTATTCAATGCATGTAGTATTTCCATAATTTCCTTCTCATAAATGGGTTTGTGTAAGTCCTTTCCCTTGAATGGTCGACTTTCAAAATTCAGGGGCCTTCCTTATTGCATTAGGACAACACCAATTCCATTTCCTGAGGCATCACATTCCACAATAAAGGTTTTTTTTAAGTCTGGAGTGGTCAAGACATGAGCTTTCCACATCACCTCTTTAAGTTGTTCAAAAGATTGAGTTTCCTTTGTATTCCATGAAAATGAATCCTTTTTAGTTAGTGTCGTTAAAGGTGTTGCTATTCTTCCATAGTGTCGAACAAACTCGCGGTAGTAACTTGTCAAACCCAAAAATCCTTTAAGATTCTTTAATATTTTGGGAATCGGCCAGTCCATCATGGACTTAATCTTGTTAGGGTCTATCTTGACACCTTCATGAGATAAAATATGACCCAAATACTCTACCTCATTCACCCCAACAAAACATTTGGATGGTTTGGCATATAGTTATTGCTCCTTTAGTAGTTGTAGCACATTGTCAACATGTCGCACATGATCCTCCCAAGACTTGCTATAGATTAGTATATCATCAAAAAATACTAACACAAATTTTTGAAGGAAGGGCTTGAAAATGGAATTCATTAACCCTTGGAATGTGGAAGGTGCATTTGTAAGGCC
>ML785592.1:26375-49520 GCA_009831015.1 Picea engelmannii
GTAAGGCCAAAAGGCATGACCAAAAATTCATAATGGCCTTCATGAGTTCGGAATGTTTTTTTTGGGATAACTTATTCCTTCATTCTAATATGATGATACCCTGAACGGATATCCAAATTTGTGAAATAGATTGATCCATGTAGTGGTTACACATCAAAATTACTCACTTCAATAGTGTCTCAAGTGTCGTCATTACAAGTGTTGTAAATGTCGCATCTTGTCCGCAAGTGTCACAAACATCATACTTCCATATTGCCTATGTCGTGCCTATAACGACATCATAAGGACACTTAAGACACCTCAAAGACTAGTTTTGAAGAAGAGAAATCAGTTGAAAAGGAGTACAAGCCTTTTTCCACTGAAAGAACCACTCAAAAATGGATTTTGGAGAGGAGCACTCCTCTACCCACTGTCAAGGAGTGCTAGCACTCCCTAAGCCTCTTTGGGGGAGTGTTTGAGCTCTCTGTGCACCCTTTTGGGGGAGTGCTACATTTTCTGAGCAAGTTTTTGGTTTGTTGAGACAAATCAGGGAAGAATCCCTCAATTTCTGAAGGTGGTTGGATTTGAATAGAAGGTCAAGGAATGATCTCAGGGAAGATCCTCAACTGAAGGAGAAGAATCCTCAACTTATCCCAAATATCTCTCAAGTGGTTGGGCCTCTCCAAGGTTATATAAGGAGGCCTTTTCATGGTGAAAGGAAAGGAGAGACTAGAGATTGATACCAAACTTATGATCCTATAAGTGGTATGAACAAAATAAATTGGAGATGTGACACTTATGATATCATAAGTGAGATGTTATCAAAGCAATTGGTGTAGATTACTTGAGCAAAGGGGTTGGACAAGGAGAACTGGAAAAAGTTGTTGCACCTTCATCAAAGGATTGTAAGTACTTTTACTTGTTCTTATCAATATATCAATGCTTGGCCTATTTCATTCAAACTTATGTTTGTTCTACATGAGTTTGTCTTCAGTAGATTGATCTATATTTGAGCTAATCTCAATAGAATAGGAAGTCCATTGTATCTGTGTTTGTTCTACAGGACCTATCAGGGAGTTCAGGATCGAAGCTCAGCCTAGACTTTGCAAGGACAAATATCATTAATAAGGTACATATATTTATTCTTCTCCTTCATATATTATCTTGATTAGACCTAAAAGGATGTTAGTGTCCATGTTAAACACTTTTCTGTCTTGGCCTTAGGAGTCTAGAGACCAAGAGAGAATCCGCTTGTCCACGGGAGGATTCACCTGTAACAGAAATTGGCGACTCCATTGGGGAGGAGCTCTAATTTTTGTTTCCTTTCCTAGATCTTGTTTTGGCCCTTTGCCCACTCATTTGAACTTATCCATACTGTCTTTGATTCTTAGATTTGTTTGATTTCCTCTTTATTTCATCATCATCACCCTAATTGACTAAGTTTGCTTGATTCTTTGAGTTTCTGGGAATTTTTCTGAAATTTTGAAGTAGAGTGCTCCCTTGCCCTTGTTATCAGAGTGCCAACACTCCCTGGTGGTAATACACAGAGCGTTGGAATGCTCTGGTGCCCCTTACACCAGAGCGCTACCCCCTTTGTTGTGAAAAATCCTCTAGGTTTTCAATTTCTGAGTTCAATTTTTGCCTTTTTCACTTGCTCAGAGTCTCATACTCTGAGTACATCTTGGTATTGGAATTCAACACCCTATTTTCTAAGAATTGATCTCTTCTTGTTTGGAAATTTGACATTTTCTTTCCTTGCCTTGAAGTCACTCTTTGTCTTTGCTGACCTAGAGTTAACTTGTTGTTTTCTTCTTATATATCTGTCTGAGTGGAATATTTTTTGAGGAAATCCAAAGGTCTGTGAACCTTTCCATTTTATCTTTGAGGTCAGTTTTCCATCATTTCTCTTTGTTTTTATGTTTTTGGTTCTTGTTTGCAATTTTGGTTATTTTTGTCTTTCTTGTTTATTCACGACGAGAGTGTATTTTTGTTTGTGTGAAGTTTCCTCCTAATTTTTTAATCCTGAAGTCTGATTGACATTAGAAGTCTTACATCTGATTATCATTCACATATAAGAAAAATGACATATTTTAATGGTTGGTTTGGATATTAGAAGGCATTTCTAAAATTTTTAGCATTACATTGGATTTGATTGAGAAACAATTGTGTGGTGACATTGCATCTTAGTGTTTGATAGTGAAAACAACTTTCTCTCTTTCCCTTAAATAGCCATTCATCGAAAGAAACAATTGTTTATCATTTTCTTGTGCATTTTTGGGAATTGAGTCACCATACCATCAGTTTCACTTTCATACACCCTTGAGTAAAGAACAACTATAAAATTATCGCTAATTAAAATTTACCTAGAACATTTTTGTTTTTAGGATCATCCACCAACATTATACTAGGACTTGTACTTTATATTAGGCCATGAGTACAACTCTCCAATGTTTTTCAAAACAAACATTAGAATCCTGAGATAGGGAGAGTCAAATCCAAGTGTCGTATAGGATTTATGGGATCCCCCTCTCACATAGGGGTTACGCACGAGGTCACATTCGGGTGAGTTACGAATATTATCCCTCCATGGTTCAACTGTTTGTAGTGGTTGGATCGTATATTGAGGGTCACTTGAAGGTATACCCACGATTATGTGTGGGAGCCTCTTGAGTTGATTTCAGACTTGTTATCCTACCCATACGTTCGGATCGAACTGTCGACTGTACCCACCCAGGGGCTGACTGTGAGTTGGTATCCTTAGTTGCCATAATATTTAGGTACTTACACAAGGTGACGGTGAAGGGAAG
Source organism: Picea engelmannii (assembly GCA_009831015.1). NCBI lineage: Eukaryota > Viridiplantae > Streptophyta > Pinopsida > Pinales > Pinaceae > Picea > Picea engelmannii. Next base: position 29,162 of record ML785592.1, read on the forward strand.
TATCACTATACTTGGAACAAACATTGGTCAAACTTGCTTGGGCTCCTTGGAGGGTAAATCCACAATTACTACATGGAAGCTTGCACCAAGGTGAAAGTCCGTTAAGAAGGTCACCATTGTAATTGTTCCACCATATCCTATCCCCTTCTTGGCTTGATCATGCGACATTGGATTTCATCACCAACTAGTATGATCATTGAGAGAATTTTTGTTTGCTTGGTTTTGATTCCTAGATTTTATTAGCGTATGTTGTTTCTTTTTGTTAGTTGGCCCTAGATTTTCAGCGTGTACTGTTATTCTCCAAAATTGAGCCTGTAGACGATAAAGGTCTTCGTCGATTGCGTGGGATGCAAGGGATGCCTCTGGAAGGCTACCAACCCTTACCTCCTAACCCTCCAAAAGGAAACTACCATGGAGAGGTAGAAAATCAATCTAACGCTGGGAGTGTTGTTTCTCCTCCGTTAGACAATTCAGAAGGCGCTTTGGTTACAGTTGAGAATCCCACTCCTCGCACTACATTTGTGTCGACAATTCCTCTCGAACCATTTTTTTTTTGTTTAGACTCCCTTGGGAACGTCATAGACAAGGAGGTCCCACAGTTAACTGCGAGAGATTTTACCAAAACATATATGGGATCCACATAACCAATCTTTGGTGATGAGTATAGGAATCCTGTTCATCCTACCACTATAGTAGATACAAATCCCACACATGCTTTTTCTGTATGGAGGACTTCATCAGGACGCGATATCTATGAGCATTTTGAATCCTTTCGAAACCCCTTTAATCCTCATGACCCTCCTGTTGAAACTGGGACATCTGGTCAAACTATGAATCACCCCATCGATTAGGTCATTAACCCTATTGTTACGTTAGCATAATTCCATCCTGATGCTTGACTCATCACCTCAACTCATTCCCAAGGCACTTCTATCCCTACCCCACTTTTAAAAACTTTCACTCTACATCTCCACATGTTCCACATGATCCTGCTGGGACACCTTTGCACCAGAGAATGTAGACCCTTCCCAGCCAAATACAACTGACTGGAGGGAAACCACCATCTAGCAGACCTATCCCTCTTGGAAGACCACCGTCCTATGGCGGGCCTACCCCTCTTAGGGGACAACCCCCTTTTCATGTTCTTCCCAGAGGGCAACCTCCCTTTGCCAATCATACCCTGGTCGTTAATCCACCACTGACAGGGGGTAAAATTCGTTTGCTGGAAACCCTTCACAATCCTGGGGAGTATCTTTGGTAGGCACATTTACCCAACCCCACATTGGGGGGCACTCATATCATAACCCACAAGGAGGAGTATCAAATCTTGTTCCTTCCGGACCATCTTATGGACAAGCTTATCCGGGCGTCCCAAACACCACTTGGAGTCCTCAAGGAAAACAACCTTATCCTCCCCAAGGGTCTAATGTTTATCCTCCCCCTAATGTGTATCCACCTCCGGGATCTACTTCTTACCCTCCTCAAGGGAAACATGTTTATCCTCCTTATGGGCAAGCAAATCACCCGACTTATAATGATTAGAATCCACTGGGTTATGAAAATGTTTCTCCTCCATCATCGAATCTTGCTTACCCTGGTCAGAAACAACTGTATGTAGGAGGACCTACTGGTTACAATTATCCACCTAATCCAGTTTATGGTCCTACTAGTGTTCCTATGCCAGACCAGTATCATTCACAAATTAACTGACAATTTCCTTTCCTTGCGACTCTGGATCTTCCAGACTTGTCTCAGTTAACTAATGATCCTATTTTTCATTCCCTGGGTTGGCCAGTTATTCCAGCTAAACTTCCTTCTGATATTCCAAAATTTGAAGAAAAAATTGGAGAATATCCAAATAACCATGTGATGACTTTCCATTTGTGGTGTTCATCAAACTCCCTCATGGATGATTCTATACATTTGCATATTTTCTAGCAAACACTTACAAGCTATGCAACAAAGTGGTATATTGAAATACCACGTTCTTCTTTTCATGATTTCAACTCCCTTGCCATGTCTTTCCTCACACACTTTCAACTACCTATTCTCTATGAGATGGGTACTGAACTCTTGACCTCCCTTCGTCAAATTGACTCCATGCATATCTTTGACCATATTCATGAGTGGATACGGTGATGAAGGATTATCAAAGAAATCATTCCTGACATATTATTGGTGGAGTGGTTTACTAAATCACTTTTACCCCCGATCGCTCATGATGTCGCTATGGGTGGCACAATCACTGAGGAAGAAACCATTTATAGGGATCAATACTTAGATTTTGTTTATTCACAATCTGGTACTTTGTATGAGTTTCTTTCGAATTCTTCTCGAGCTAATACCGATCCATCCAAGCCATCATCCTCATTTCATGTAGATCGTGTTATCAGTTCCGTAAAAACTCAATCTACTTCCCAATCGACCACACTCTCCTATACCTCCCCCCAAACTCATATTTATGAGGTGAATGTAGTTCAATCTGCCCCTTCACAACAATCTAGAGGTAATAAGAAGACAAAAAATAAATAAAAAAAACTAATAACAATGAACAACCAAAAAATCAATCTCAAACACCTGCTACTGAAAAGAAACCAAAACGGAAACTGAAGTTCCTGTGTATCATTTGTGGTGACGATCACTACACTCAATAATGTCCACATCGTAATGAAGTGGCCAAACTTTTCCAGGGAAATTCACAACCCGTTGTGCTTACTCAACCTTTTCCACAACAACAATCCATGGTTGCTTAAACCCCTTATCCTGGGGGAAGTTCTAGCCATCCTCATGATGAGGCCTCGACAAGTGCCCATATTTATATGTTTAATGGGATTAATTTGACCACCCTCTCTAAGACATACGACACACCAGTTAAACCTGACAAGGGAAAAGTCACTAACAGTATCAATACTTTATTGGATCCATCATTGTCCTCTGTTAGTCCTCCATCAGTTAATCCTCCATTTGGACCACTTCATATTGAGAAACCTACATTCAAATCTATGTTATACCCTCCTAAGATCACTATACATAAATCTACCTTTAATCCTAGTTCACGTGCCGCCTAGAATTACAACATTGTTGAAGATTTGGCTCAAGCACTGTGTGCTATGTCTGTGTTGGAAGTTCTATAGCACTACCCCAGTCAACATAGAACGCTCTTGGTTTCTATTAGCGTTGTTGATCCTGAGTCTTCCAACAACATCATGTTTAAATTGGAGGATTATATGTCTCGACTCTCCCACCAACTTGCTTTCCAAATCGATGTTGTTGTTCACAATCAACAAATTCACTGAACTATCTTGGATGAGGGAGCCTCTACTTGTGTCATGTCTTTAGCATGTTGGAAATGTTTAAAATCAACCACACTTAACAGATCCCCAATGATGTTATGCACATTCGATGGGCAAGGTTTTTATCCCCATGGGATTTTACAGTCCCTTCCCATCCAACTGGGTGGAAAAATCGTCATTGTTGATGTCGAGGTGGTCGATGCTCCCCTCAATTACAAATTATTACTTGGAAGAAGTTTTTTTTATTCTATGACTGTCGTTGCCTTGTTAGTGTTTCGATGTGTACAATTCCCTCATTAGGGAAAAATTGTCACTGTTGATCAGTTAGATTTCTTTACAACCAAGAACATTCCTTTCTTGGGAGGCCACAATATCACATATGAAAGCGTTGGTGTTGGCTTGGTGAAAGATTCTAGCCTTATGGGTACCTTCCCTACACAACTTACACTGACTAAACATCATATTTCAACCATTGATATGATTTTGACCATGACTTATCAATCTTTGGAATCATCTGACCCTTAGATTGTACCTAGTTCGTTGGAATTCGATGCACTAGGTGACACTGTGCCACTTAGTACAACCAAAATATCATACGTTGCTATCCAATCCACTTCTCCCTCTTCAGATGACCAACATCTATTGGCACCTGACAATTACTCAATGCCATCATGGTTAAGTTCCTTATCATCTGCGATCGACTACATTTCCCCAATTTTTCCCTCTGATGAATCTATTATGGAAATGATGAGAATTGACAAGCTACCTTGGGATGATAACCATCATCGATCTTTTTTTCTTCCCCCTCGTGAAGAAATTTAGGAAGATATACACTCTATCTCCCCTCTTGATGTTGATTTTCCATCATCTCCTATGCCTTCAACTTCCGATGATTTGGATCTGGTAGCTGACATTTTGATCTCTTCGGTAAGGATATTGGATCCTGATCTCCTTACCCCTGTCGCAGCCCTCAACATGTGTTCCTTCCAGAGTGATTTTCTTCCATCCATTGAAGATCTCTTGGAAGCCATGACCGAATTTTGTCCCTTGACATGGTGTCCTTCCAAAGCGTTATTCTCTTGGAAGCCATGATCAAGGAGAGTCCACAAGCATAGTTTCTCTTCTCTGTAGCAAGTTCGTTAAAAAATGAAACAGAGGTTACGAGCATAGTTTCTCTTCTCTGTAGAAATCTTGTTAAAAAATGAAATAGAAGATTTGAGCATAGTCTTCCTCTCTGTAGCAAGCTCGTTAAAAAATGAAACAAAATCTTTGAGCATAGTCTTCCTCTCTGTAGTAAAATCATTAAAAAATGAAACAAAAATATGGGGATTTAACCTGGAGCCATGAGAATAGTTCATTTACTGTGTCAAGCTCATTAAAAAATGAAACAGTCACCTCTCTTGTCGAGTCGAGTATTTCATTAGGTCTCGTATTTGAACCTTCATTTCATCCACCCTTATCATTTTTCTCCATTTAGTAGAGAAATTGGTGACAACCTCAAAGTTGGTGAATGAATTGAAGTTTGAGGAGCATGTCTCCAACCTTTGATGATCATTCTGAAGTTAAGCCACTAGCTTTCAAGCCGGAGGCATACCAAGCTTAGTCTTTGTTCTTTCTCATGCTCATAAATACAGGAGAATGCATCCGAGTAAACGTTTATCTCTTTTTCAGACCTGGACGGATAAATGAAAAAGGAACCCCTTGGAGTCATATTTAAGCTCTTTCCAGACTCTCTGAACATGAAAATATTGCCGAGTGATGTTGCTTCCTTTCCCACTTGTTAAAAGGTTTGAAAGGGCGTCTTTCGAGTGATAATTTATCTCTTTTTCGGCCTCGTAAGACTAATATTACGAAAAAGGACACCATTGGAGTCATCTTTAAGTTGTTTTCATACTCTCTAAATATGAAAAACCACCGAGTTTACCTTCTCTAGACTCGTTAAACAATTACACATTGAAGGGCCCATACGGGATCAAACCCTTACTTTTTCCAGTTCATTAAACAAAGGAAGAGGGACTTACTGAAGGTGAGTCATATCGAGCATGTGTTATCCTCCTCAAGCTCGTTAAATTAAAAAGAGGTGCTCATCTATCTGGATGGGGGAAAAATTGAAGGAAGCAAGCCAAACAATTTTTGAGCACACTACCAGTAACTCTTATGGTTGCCCTTGAAAATGACACTTTGTCTTTGCACGCATTTTAATCCACTAAAACTCTGCACTGAGCCAATCCTTTGAGTTTCTTTTACTCCTTTGGATCACCTGATGAAAGTCACAGTATCCACTGCATTATCATGCTTTGGTCCATGTCATGTTTCTACTATTGTGCCTCAGTGTTCAAGGGAAGTATCTGCCTCGAGAGTAAACCATAAAAAATATGTTGTTTCAATACCCATGTCAGTCCATGTTCATTTGATCTACCAATTACATCTATGTGTCAGCTTCGTGTCATTGACGGGGGATACATCAAGGCCCTCCTTCGACGAGTCTAGTCCTGTCTAATTCAACACATTATCCAGGAATTAGACTTAGAAACTAGTTAGTACCTTGGGACTTGCATGCCTCAATGGCAGGCCTCCTCGTGTCTGACAATGGGTTTACATCATTGACCCCTGATTGGGTGATTCCACAAATGTTCGACTTCATCTCATTCATTCACATATGTTGGAATGTACTAGAGTACCTTGGGAATCATTGACATCAATGGTGATCTCCCTCGCGCTTGTTAACGGTTTACATCATTGACCGGTAATCAAGTGGTTTCTGCCATGCTTGACATCAGGCCATCTATTCACATGTTTAGATTCATACTACACTGGGATTGGTAAGAAGACCCTGGGTTGATTTTTCACTCTTATGTATACTTTTCCCATGTTGCAAAGGAGTTATTTTGAACTATGACACATATACTGTTATATAGATCCACTTTGTATTGGTCGTGGCTATGTCTTGTCATCTCTTAGATCCACTGTGTATTCTTCATGGCTAGGATTAGTTCAGGTCATGGGAGTATAGATCCACATTGTATCTTCAGTGGCTATACCATTTTGTCAATATAATTATGGATCTGCAGTGTATTTTATGGTGGCCATACCTAAAAATTATTTATCACTCAAGCATAGGTATGCCTTCCTTGGGTTTTAAAACATGTCATAATATTTGTTTGATGGTTGTGTGCATCTTTTTCTAGTTTCTCTGCGTCTATACCCTTTCTCAAAAAATTCTACAAATTACTTCAGTCATCATCGTCTTCTAACTTCGTACTTTGGGGGGCAATCTATTACACATCAAAATTACTCACTTCAATAGTGTCGCAAGTGTCGTCATTACAAGTGTTGCAAGTGTCGCATCTTTTCCACAAGTTTCACATCTTGACCACAAGTGTCACAAACATCATACTGCCATCTTTCATATGTCATGCTTCTAATGACATCATAAGGACACTTAAGATACCTCAAAGACTAGTTTTGAAGAAGATAAATTAGTTGACAAGGAGTACAAGCCTTTTGCAACTGAAAGAACCACTCAAAAATGGATTTTGGAGAGGAGCGCTCCCCTACCCACTGTCAGGGAGTGCTATTTCTCCCTGAGACTCTTTGGGGGAGTGTTTGAGCTCTCTGTGCACCCTTTTGGGGGAGTGCTACCTTTTTTGAGCGATTTTTTGGTTTGTTGAGACAAATCAGGGAAGAATCCCTCAATTTCCGAAGGTGGTTTGATTCAAATAGAAGGTCAAGGCATGATCTTAGGGAAGATCCTCAACTGAAGGAGAAGAATCCTCAACTTATCCCAAATATCTCTCAAGTGGTTGGGCCTCTCCAAGGTTATATAAGGGGGCCTTCTCATGGTGAAAGGAAAGGAGAGACCAGAGATTGATACCAAACTTATGATCCTATAAGTGATATGAACATAAGAAATTGGAGATGTGACACTTATGATCTCATAAGTGAGATTTTATCAAAGAAATCAGTGTAGATTACTTGAGAAAAGGGATTGGACAAGGAGAAATGGAAGAAGTTGTTGCACCTTCATCAAAGGATTGTAAGTACTCTTACTTGTTCTTATCAATATATCAATGCTTGGCCTGTTTCTTTCAAACTTATGTTTGTTCTACATGAGTTTGTCTTCAGTAGATATATCTATATTTGAGATAATATCAGTAGAATAGGAAGTCCATTGTATCTTTGTTTGTTCTATAGGACCTATCAGGGAGCTTAGGATCAAAGCTCAGCCTGGACTTTGCAAGGAAAAATGTCGTTAATAAGGTACATATATTTCTTCTTCTCCTTCGTATATTATTTTGATTAGACCTAAAAGGATGTCAGTGTCCATGTTAAGAACTTTTCTATCTTGGCCTTAGGATTCTAGAGACCAAGAGGGAATCCTCTTGTCTGCAGGAGGATTCACCTGTAGTAGTAGTTCATTTAACAATTCATCAATGACGAGAATCAAAAACTTATCTTTAATAGTGATCTTGTTGAGATCTCTATAATCTGGGCACATACGACATGATCCATCTTTATTGAATACCATTACCACCAGTGAAGAGTAAGAACTTTGGCTAGGTCTAATAATTCCAGCCTCTAACATTTCTTCAACCATGCACTCAATTTCACTCTTCTGGGCATAAGGTTATCTGTATGTCCTGATGTTAGGAGGAACACTCCTAGGAAATAGGTGAATATCATGATCATGATTTCAAGTGGGTGGAATACCTTTGGGAATATATTCAAATACTTTGGAATTCTTATCAATGATCTCTTGGAGATCTAGAGGAATAGATGGCTTAGATTTTTGAACATCTAGTGAGCATAGTTGTGCAATAACACCTTGATGCCCCTTTTTCAATAATTTTGTCATTCCATTAGAGCTTATCACTTTATTGGGTTTCCCTATGATACCTCTTAACTCAATTTCTTTTCCTTCCAATGAAAATTTCATGAAAAGTTCTTGAAAATTAAAATCCATTGTTCCTAATGATTGTAACCATTGGATTCTTAGTACAACATCAGCACCACCCATGGGTATAGAAATCATTGGAATATTCATTACATATTCCCCCATAGTAAGATTGATCTTATTTCATTTTCCTTAGCAATTGATAGTTCCTCCATCTGCAATCATTACTTGAAACTCTGGCGCTGGATATACAAAGCAATTGACAGCTTTTGCTAATTTATAGTGAATGAAATTATGAGTACTACCAGAATCAATTAGGACTATTACCTTTTTCGTTTTGATATATCCTTCGATCTTGAGGGTTTCAGTAGTGCTAATTCCAACCAATGCATTACACGATATCGTGGGAGTCAACTCTTCATATGAAATTGCTTCTATGTTTTCATCTTGAGATGGTTCTTGTTCTTGTTCTTTTTCTTCTTCCTCTTCACAATCTATGTAGAATAATTTCTTCTCACCACACTTATGTCCCTTACTGTAATTTCTCTCACAATTAAAGCATAAACCTTTTTCTTTTATTTCCTCCAATTGTTGAGGTGTTTTAGAAGAAGGAACATTATTATCTCAATAGATGTTAGGAGTGGTCCTTCTAGTAGCCATAGCCATACTTTCAACGTTTCTTGCCACCCTAAATGCATTCTCCAATGATTTGGGTTCCCAAAGACGAACCTCATGTTGAATGTTATCCCTTAAAGTTCCTATGAATACATCAATCAAGTGCTCATCTAGAATATTTGCTACCTTTATATTCAATCTTTGGAAGTTCTCAATGTGCTCTATAACTAAACCCTTTTGCTTGAGATTTATCAATTGGCTAAAGAAGGTATTTCTCCTTGTATCCTCATAGTGTGCTATCATTGCTTCCGTGAAAATTGTCCAAGTGACGAGTGATTTGCGAGAACAAAGCCATTGGTACCACACAAATCGATTGGGTTCTAAATATAAAGAATCAATCTGTACCTTTTGTATATGTGGCAGATTATGTAGATCAAAGAATTGCTCCATCTGAAGTATCCATGTGATTGGGTCCTTTCCATCAAACTTCCTCATATCGATCTTAGGAAAGTGGTTGGTCTTCAACCCAAAGTTAGAGTTTATCCATTCTTGATTCATCTTCCTTGTGTCCTCATCATGAATTTCATACGATACATTTTCACTTTCAGGTGTCCTCTCTATTAGGAAATTTTTCAATCCTTCCATGATCTCCCCTTTTAAACCATCCATTTTAGTATTTATTGCCTCCAACTTAGCTTCCTATGAATCCATCATCTCTTGTAGTTCATCTTTTGTTACTGTCTTCTTTTTTAAATCATTTATTTACCTACGCATTTCTTCACCTTCATCAACAGTCCAAGTAGGATTGTCTAGAGGCTTATTTGGTGTAGAAGTTCCATTTTTTGGTGGCATGTTGGCCAAGTGTCAGTTTAAACCTTGATTTTGAGGTGGTTGTGCTAGACAATATTCCTTTTGTTGTATCTCCAAAATTTCGGCCCTTCTGAGTATGTAATTTTATTTTTTGTAGTTCTTCGATATTTCTTCTTTGCAATGCCACAAGTTTGATCAAAATTGGATGTGCCAAGTGGAATTTATGGTAAGTTCCCCATAACTTGTTGATTTTTGTCCTTTCCAGGAGATCTCTCTTGTATAGCGTGCCCCACACAAAATAATTGATATAAATTCTGAAACCCATACCAGAACTACTAAGGACTGCCCACTATCCAAGGCAACCAGTCTCACTCAATTTGGGTACTCTAGGAAGAAGTTATGATTGTTTTACCCAGAACACTTGCTTGAGACTAGTCAATAGGACTAGTCTGATACCCTATCTTCCACATGGTGTATCTACAAATGTAAGATGACCCAGAAGCTGAAATTGTTACCACATATACCTTACTAATTCATGTGAATATCCTTCAGAGTTTAGGGTCTTGATCTGTCTACTAAATATCCTCCAATACGCTCCTTTTGAAACGTTGTAGAAAAGAAGTTATAGCGAAAATGCCAAGGTGTCTCAGACGTAGCAGTGAAACCCCAATATCTTGAGCTCTGATACCATATGTTAAGAACCAAATATCAATATAGCATAGAAAAACCTCAGAATAAGTACTCAACACCTTGCAAAAGAGAGAATTCCAGGTAATAAGCCTCTTCGAAGGGACAACCTCCTTATACCCCACATAAATGTCCAAATACAATATGTTTCCAAATGAAAATGTATCCTTGGTATATATAGGAGACTAGGAGGTAAAATTACAAATAATGGAATAAATCCGACATAAATAAAATAACACTACTAATGTAATATGCCCCAATTAAGGGGTAATGATCCATTATTTAGGGCTTAACAATTTTTGTTATGTTTGTTATAGAATAGTATTTTCTTTGACCTAACCTAGTGAACAGAATGGAGTAAGGAGACTACAAGCTTAGTTATTTGTAGTCTGGTTACACAAGGTTCCACTAGCTGGTTTGGGGGTCCAAGATATTGCTAGAATCCATGCTTTAATTTAGTATTTTTAACCTTCCTTCCTTTATATTAAACTGTATCATAGGTGGAAGAACTCCTTCTTCTATGTATATTTCACATAGAGCCTCATAAGACCAAACCAAGACCCAAGTTTACAATCTAATGATAACTATAAGGTGATTGTAATGTCTGTGGCTGCCAACCCCACGACCGGGCAAATGCTACTGTGCATAAAACAACATTCTCATACTTATATATATAACATGAATTAAGTCATATTACACACATTTAACTAAACCAAACAGAGTAATCACACAATTATGACTACAATGTAGGTTTAATGGGATTAACAGTAATTCATGATTATAGCGAAATACGTGATAATATTGCGAGAATCACGGACATGCAGATACTTATAAATTAAGTACAAAATTTACACTTATCTTTTATTACTGGCATAATTCCACCAACCACATGCAGGCCTTCCACGAACACATTCCAATTGATAACATGATTAGCATCAAGTATATATTTCTTAAGAAATGAAACATGGAACACATTATGTACAGTCATGGATGCAGGTAATGCAAGCATATATGCAATTGGTCCAATCCTTTCTAGGATTTCAAATGGCCCACAAAATCTGGCTACAAACTTGGCACAGTTTCCCAGCTTCAGGGAACTTCTATTAGCTTTTACTTTCAGGAAAACATGATCACCCACTTTGAATTATCTCTGGGTTTTGTTTTTGTCAGCATAACCTTTCTGCTTGTCTTGGGCAACTTTTAAATTCTGCTTAATTTTAAGCATTTGCTCTTCCATTTCCTTGAGAAACTCTGGCCCAATTACTGCCCTATCAACTGTATTATCCCAGCTTACTGGAGTATTGCACTTTCTACCATAAAGTGATTCAAATGGGCTCATCTTCAAAGATGCTTGATACCCATTATTGTAAGCGAATTCTACCAAGTGTAGGTAGTCTTCCCATTTTGATGGTTTGTCCATCACATACATTCTCAGTATGTCTTCTATTACTCTGTTCACCCTCTTTGTTTTTCCATCACACTCAAGATGATAAGCTGTACTAAAGTTCAAATTCATTCTGAATCTTTTGAACAATCCTTTCCAGAAATTCAAGGTGAATTTCGGGTCTCTGTCGGACACAATTGTTTTAGGAATTCCGTGCAATCATGCCAGTTCCTTCACGAAAATATTAGCAACATCTGCTTCCTTGTGAGTATTTTTCAGTGGAATAAAATGAGAATCTTTTGTAAGCTTGTCCACCACTACCATGATCGAATCATGCAACTTGCTTTTTCTGGGCAATCCTGTAATAAAATCCATTTTCACCACTTCCCACTTCCATTCAAGAATGGGCAAAGGTTGTAGCAACCCTGTTGGGTGCCTGTGCTCACCTTTAACCTTCTGGCATTCCATACATCTGGCGATGTATTCTGCAATCTCTTTCTTCATACCTGTCTAGAAATAATGGCTCTTGACTGCTGCCACAGTCTTCTGATATCCAGGGTGCCCCGCATAAGGCACATTATGCATTTCATGCAAAATCATAAGTTTCACATCCTGGACATTAGGTACATAAATTCTATTCTCATACAAAAGTATCCCATCAGTTTCCAAGGTGTAATTTTCCTCTTTCTGTGGTCTCTCACTCTATTGTATCTTTGCTACCAAGTCTCTGTACTGCAAATCTTCATTTGCAGCTTCCAAAATTCTATCCTTAATATTAGTCATGTACATGCTAATGGCTAAATCATGTAAGTTGTGCACCTTTCTGCTGAGTGCATCGGCCACCTTGTTTTCCTTCCCTTTGATATGCTTGATATCGAAGTCGTATTCACATAGAAACTCTAGCCACCTACTCTACCTGGCATTTAATGTAGTTTGGTCAAACAAGTATTTCAGACCGTTGTGGTTTGTTCTCAATTCAAATCTCCTTCCCATGATGTAATGTCTCCATTTCCTCAGAGCGTGAACAATTGCTGCCAACTCCAAATCGTGAATGGAATAACTCTTTTCATGCTTTTTCAGCTTCCTGGACTCATAACATATTATGAATCCATTCTGAATGAGAACTCCTCCCAACCCTTCTTTACATGCATCTGTGCACACCAATAAATCCACATTTGGATCTACAATCCTTAAGATTGGAGTGCTGGTAAACAGCTGCCTCAATCGCTAGAAACTTTTCTCACACTCTTCAGTCCACTGAAACTTTTTCTCCTTCCTTTGCAAGGAAGTGATAGGGTGAGATATCTTTGAGAAACCTGCAATAAACCTTCTGTAATAGCCCGCTAGACCCATAAAGTATCTAAATTCTTCCACATTCCTTGGCACTGACCATTCTCTGATGCCCTCAACCTTCTCAATATCCATGACGATCCCTTCTTCTGAAATAATGTGCCCCAAGTAATGGATCTGCCTTTGATAAAATGAGCATTTTCTCAACTTGGCATACAGTTGGTGTTCTCTCAACACTTGCAGCACCATCCTCAGGTGTTGTTCATGCTCTTCCTCTGACTTGGGATACACTAGAATGTCATCCAGGAAGACTATGACAAACTTGTCTAGATAGTCCCTAAATACACCATTCATTAAGCACATAAAAACAACAGGTGCATTCGATATCCAAAACGGTACCGCTGTGAACTTGTAATGACCATACCTGGTTCTAAAGGCGGTATAGATAATGTATTCATTCTTTATTCTTACCTGGTGATATCCCGATATGAGATCTATCTTCGAAAATATTTTCACACCTTTCAACTGATCGAAAAGATCATCGATCCTCGGCAGAGGATACTTGTTCTTGACAGTTACTTTGTTCAACTGTCTGAAATCAATGCACAGCCTCAATGTCCTATCCTTCTTCTTCACAAACAGGATTGGGGCACCCCAAGGTGACATGCTTGGGCGAATGTACCCCTTCTTTAGAAGATCTTCAAGCTGCAATTGCAACTCTTTCATCTTTGGCGTACTCATTCTATAAGGAGCTTTCAACACTGGAGCTGCTCCAGGCATCAAATTTATAGAGAAATTGATATCTCTCTTCGGAGGTAGTCCGGGTACCTCCTGAAATATGTCTTCAAACTCTGTTAGTACTGCATGGTCTCCAGTATTTGAGACTTCATCTTTGGATGCTTCCTCCACACGAGCTGTAAACAATTGATAACCTTTCATGAAGCACTTTTTCAGCTGCATTGTTGAGATTTCTCTAACAACCACAGCTGTGGGATTTCCTTGGACTATTTTCTGATTTCCCTCCTCATCTAGGAAAGTAAATTCCTTGCTACGATAGTCCAGGAGGGCATGGTGCTGGTCCAACCATTCCATCCTGATTAAATAGTCATAAGAGCCTAAAGGAAAAATATTTAATTCATCCTTCGTACTCAAACCCTTCATGTCCACAGGACAAGACCTAACCAACTCAGTGACTTTCCTCTTGGTTCCTGTTGCCAACTACACTAACCAAGACTTTTCATGTTTGCTTCTTGATAAATGCAAACTTTCCACCACTTTAGGATCTACATAACTATGGCTAGCCCCTATATCAATTAAAATAATAAATGGTTGGTTGTTAATCATACCTTCCACTTCAATCATGTGTGACTAAAATTCAGCTTGCTTGTTGTCCAGGGCCACATAGATCCTTGGAATTCTACTGCCCATGTCCTCCACTGTTTTAACTTGTTGAACATTATGGAAAACTCTTGCATTTCCATTTTTATGGGAACAATCTTTGTACTTGTGGTTGTCTTTACAACCCCAACAATGAATGGGCATCTGTCTCAGCCTTTGTTCCCCCACTTCAGCCATTCTTGGCTCTCTAAATGATGGCTGTCCTTGAGGACTATTTCTGAAAAAGGGAGGTTTGTTTCCCTTCTTCCTCTGCTCTTTCTTAAACTTCTTCTGGTCATCCCAAGCCTTCCAAAAGGTAGGCTTTTCTCTTTGCTGTTGATATAGAAATTTCTCTCTTCTTATTGTTTCTTCCATATTCTTAGGATCGTCATACTGAATCTTGTCTCCAATGGGAGGTGGCAGTCCACTCAAATACCTTTGAATCTTGACAGCCTCATCTTTGATGAATGGAACATACTTCAGTAATTCCAAAAACCTTCATTCGTATTCATCAATGGTCATGCTTCCCAGCTTGAGTTCGAAGAACTCCATATTTCTGTCATAGTATCTTTTAGTCAGGTATTTCCTCTCGAAATACCTCCTGAATTCCTTGCAAGTGATATCTTTCTCTCTAATGTGTTGCACCTACACAAGTTGATCCTACCACATGGATGTTTTTCCTTTTAGTTTATACATCGCAATTCTTCCTTCTGCATGAGAGGAATAATTCTGTAGTTGGAAATATTTCCTCATGCCAAGCAACCATGTTTCGACATATTCCTCCTTCTTATGTTCTCCATCAAACGTAGGAGGCTTAATCTTGTTCATATCCCCTTTCAATTCATCCACTCTAGATCTTCAGTGTTTTCTGGTAGGGGATGGGCTTGAACTACTATTTTCTTCCTTACCAGAATGCTTTGGGGAGCGACAACGATGTCTGCTATGACTCCTTGATCTTCTTTTTCTCTCAGGGGTCCTACGACTACTTATTTTTCTTGTGTAACTCTCCTTTTCTATTCTTTCTAGGCTCTTCAACATATTTAAGTTGAATTCACTCTGTTGATCCTTGACCCTCATGATATTTCGGCTATCAACTCGATGAGCCTAGGCATATTTCTGCAATATTTCAATGATTTCCATCATATTCCCTTCCTTATCCAATTCTCTTCCATGCCCATTGGAGTTCGATCCTTCAACTCCCAAGTTGACATCCCTTCCTTCTCTTTCGTTCTCTGAATTGGAAGCAATCCACACCTCTTCCATTTATATACTCGGCATTGGTTCGCAGCTGTCCTGACACTCATTGAAATCTTCACACACAACGTACAGTCAATCGAAGTTTGTCAGGCTTTAAACCCTTAATAAAAATACAACATTCATAAACCAACGCGAATAAGAAAACATTTCGATTCCATGAATTTTCTGAGCTCTGTTTGGCTCTGCAATTTTCGAGCGATAGCCCCCATTTTCTTAGTCCCCAAACCATGTGATCACGGGTCATGACCAAACGCTATAACACTAGGTGTTACTCGGGATTTCGACCAATAGATATTTCAAGGCACACACTAGACTTTCTCTCGTGGTTCTGATTACCAAACTCGCGAAATCGGGTGGATCAACAGTCCATGTCTACACAACAACCAATGGCTGAAACCCACTATGGTCTCTCTGTCCTCGGAGTTTTTGGGACTTCAGGAACTCGAACCTCGGGACTTCGGAACTTTAGATCTAGGGACCTCAGGACTTCGGTCCTCGGGAGTCCCCACACTTACTTATTCCCAATCTTCCAACATCCAAAATTTCGATTTACTTTACCCTTCGGGCCCACATAATACATCTGTCACCGATTAAATGGTGGCACATGGCATGCTTATGAGGGTCCACATCACCTTCAGTGACGTCATCGAGTCCTACCACATTCACTTTTCTTTTCGAGACTTCGGGTTCTGGGAGTTTGTGCATTAGCACATCCCACTTCTCCCAATTGCCGAAATTCTGAAATTGCGATTTACTCCTCTGCTTCATACAATGGTCAAGTTCTTTTCCTAAGATATATGGAGTAGATATCCTCAGGATTTTGGGGTTTTGGGCATTAGGAGTTCCTGCATCAACAAATCTCATTTCTCCCAATTTTTGAAATTTCGAAAGGTTTCCTGGATAACCTTCCTGCACCTTCTCCAGATCTGATGGCCGTAAGGGTTTCCTTTTCTTTTGAACAAATCCTACAGCTCCAACACCTAAAGTGTTTAGCTCTCTCTCTTGGTGGCCAAATACCACACTGACTGCAGTTTAATAATACCACTACACCTCCTGAGCTTTGTAACATGACCAAGTATCTTCTTGGCACTTAAGAACGTTCTAAGGTTCAAAAATTGGTTCTTCCAAACACAATTTCAACCTAAAACTTTGGGTCCAATGACCACTTATCCAACCCACTCAGGTTCATTGTTGAAACCATGGCTCTGATACCATACTGTAACGTCTCCGACCGTCAACCCCACGACCGGGAAAACGCTACTGTGCAGAAAAAAAACATTCTCATACTTATATATATAACATGAATTAAGTCATATTACACACATTTAACTAAACCAAACAGAGTAATCACATAATTAAGACTAACATGCAGGTTTAATGGGATTAACAGTAATTCATGATTACAGTGGAATACATGATAATATTGCAAGAATCACAGACATGCATATACTTATAAATTAAGTACAAAATTAACACTTATATTTTATTACTGGCATAATTCCACCAACCACGTGTAGGCCTTCCATGAACCTCCCAGCCTTAGACCACGGTGTTCATCACGCTCAACAGTGGGTCACCCCCAAGCTGGGACCAATCTCCACCCAAGGTAAGGGAATCCTAAACTAGGCTGAGGTTACAGGGAAAACTGCACAAAATAACTGGAAGGATTCTTCCTAGGATGCCTTCTTATGCCCACTACTCACAGACTCTCATTCCCCACATGTCTATTTTTCCTGGGAGTATACACCTTCACAAGAACAGTCCATCAATGCTTCACCTCCCTCTTTGGGCCTCGACAATAGGCTAGATCAGGAAGTCTCAGAGCTCTGTAGCTGGTGCTAGACTCTCTCTAGGAGAAAACCACTTCCGAGCAGACCCTTCACCTGGGAAAGAGCTGCTCACAGGCCTGACAACCTGCCTCTTCAACCACGAGCCTAACCACCCGACTCTTCCACCAACTTCCACTTCAATTCCCGCAAGGTGAGGATAGCAACAACAACAATAACAATTTGGTTAACTCACAGGTGACAACAACAACAGGAATTTGGGTATGGATATCCAAAAATGACAACAAACCACACTAAGACACAACACGGTTCATGCCATATCTAGGATGTTTCATCTTCACAATAAAAAACACAGGTTGGTTTCATGGTTTTCTATTTTTAGAGATGCGTGAGGTTATGCAAAGGTCAATCCCATAGCTTGATAGAATTCACGAAGAATGGAAAATGGATAGTGAACAATCTTCCCATGAGGGTTTCCTTCACTGTGTGCGGGTATGCATAGATAGACGCATAGGAAAAAATGGTTAAGATGCCCCCAGATCCCCGCAAACTTAGGTGGAGGACGACAGAATGAGGAGTGAACTCCCCCTAATGGCTGAATTCTGCAGCTTTTAACTGCATGTGCCTGGGCTGACACATGTTGCCCATGAAACTACATGCACTCCATCGACATGCGTTCCTCTCCAGGAACTTAGGACAAAGCATATATTTCACATGGCTTTTGGAATAATATTAAAATATTATAACCAAGGACTTAAGCCCCTAGGCTCAACACTTAGCCTTTCTTTCCACCTTTCAGCCCCCATTCCCTTACCCACTTTATGGAAGCTTAGTCCCCCATCACTCATTCATCGTGGTCAGTCTGCATGCAGTGTTGTTCATATTTTTATTAATGTTTTGCATAATTACATATACAAAAACAAGCTCTTGGCCTTAACACTTAGGCTCTCCAGCCTAATAAACTCATAAGCCTTACCAACTTATATTAACTTGGCTCACCAGCCTATAAAACATGATTTACAATTCATAAACATGATTATAACAGGGCTCGTCCTTGGGGATATTACAGTGACACCAACAATTGTGAAGCACATTTACACCTTGTCACAAATATCACATGGGAATCCCTAAGGTGAGGTTAGGCAGGTTGAGGGTATCCATAGGTAGAGTACTAATGATCCCAGGTGGTGGGAACATGAAAGGGACTTGGCGAAAGGGATAGTGTTGATGTAGTAGTTTCATGCATGGATGGTGTAGGGGTTTAAGGTCAAGGAAAGGGTTATGGGCGTGAGCCCAATGGTCCATCATTGGATGATACCATGCAAAACTTAAATGAACTAGGTGGGGTAACTGTTGGAGGGGGTCCGTAGTATGAACCTAATAGGATAGAGTCTCTATAGACTCTAAGCATAATGTCGTCAAGAGAGGTAATGGTTTGGTCCCATCCCAAAGAAGAAATCACATGGTTAGGATGAAGATAGGATTGAGGTTCATGGTATGTGAACTTGTCAATGGTGATGAGTTTCCCATTATGGAGGAAAATCATCTTCAAAGGACATAAGAGGTGACAACCATCATGGAATACATGAAGAATCATCCTATCAAGAGGTTACAATTTATAGGGGCATCGATGACCTCAAAATAAATTCAAACTTATTCCCCCTAGCTTAATGGGACAATTCTAGTAAAGGCCTTGAGGATGGGAAGGCTAACCATGATACACTTGAAGGGATATCATATATGGAACAAGGGTAGGGGAGCCTAGTTTTTTCTACACATGAGAATACATGACCCATGTGGATGTTCCCTCATGAACAATACACTGATGGATGTTATACTTGTTGATGGTAACTGGGATTTGGAAAGATATAGAGGGTGGAAATAGAAAAGTTTCATCTTGGTCACTATCGAAGGTAATAATATGATCATCTGAAGGATCAACAACTCCAATAGCAACAATAAAATCCTTCTTCTGTGTGGATAACATTTGAAGGACCTCTAGGGATGACATGGCAATGAGTGATTGACATAAGTCATCAATGATGCTATAATGATGGGTTTCTTTCCCATGAAGTTGGACAAAAATTTGGTGTATCGAAACCTTGGGAATCTTGTGAGGGATGTTAGTGGATAGACGAGGAAGTTGTATATATCTAGTGGTTGATAAGGGGGGATAAGTGGAACAATTAGTTATGTCTCAAGGGGGATACCATACTGGCAATATAAAGTAGCGAGAATGATGTCAATTGAATCCAAAAGAAGAATCTGGTAGGTGTCATTATGAGAAGGGTGAGGAATGAGGGAAAATACTGAAGGAGGAATGAGAATAGAAGTAGACACCAACCATTGGGTTGGGAAAGGGTTTTTCAACACAACAAGTTGTAATGAGGATGGATGGGAAGGTTGGGCATTGCCTCATTGAGAAGCCTTAGAGGATTCCTAGGATTGACGCATGATGGGGAGGAGGGGACACTCATTAGTGTAATATTTTTAGATACCACAAACAAGCACACATTTATTGGTGTGGAGGGGTTTATTCTTCCCACATTTGGGTAGTAATTTGGTCCCTTGGATTTGGTTGGGATTAGACTGGTTGTCCCCAACATTAGGGGTGGGATTCTAGTTTCCTTGAGGCCCTTGGTTATGGTTGTTTTTCTTCCCTTTCCTTTTTTTAATTTTTTTATTCTTATTTTGGGTAAGAGGAGAATTTTTATGTGCATACACTTGACCTTTGGAAGGAGGTGCAGGAAGAATAGCATGGGAAGGGGGAACAACTGCGAGTGGATTAGTTGTAGCTAGTAGTGGAGCAGGGAAAGGATAATACGGATTTGTGGTACTACCACAAGATGGGTTACCACAAGGGGCACCATGACCATGATGATGTGCATGAACATGAGGTGCAAGGTAGGAGGTACTCATGCTTAGCTGAGATGATGCATGTGACAAATCCTAAGGTGGGGCTAGG
>ML785592.1:49550-96492 GCA_009831015.1 Picea engelmannii
GGGGGGGGGGGGGGGGGGGGGGAGAACATAAGGAGGGGTATATCCACTAGGTCTAGGTGGAGGTGGTGGTGGATATTACTAATATATAGAGCTAATTAAAACATCAATTACATGGGAATTCCTTGGAGTGACCAAGTCAGCTAATAGAGAATGGGGTGCATCAATAAATATGGTGTAAATATGTCTATACTAGGAGTAGATCAAGTCATACTATTGGGTCTTATGGATGACCTCTTCCTCATTCGAAGGTAATGTCATATCAACACCCTTGGTGATGGGAGGAAGGAGGGACTTCAAGCTTGGATTTTAACAAGCCACGTCTTTTGCACCACTCATGGATATGGTTTGACATATGAGTTTTCATGGTTTGATGAGAAGAGATAAGGATATCATTCCCTAGGTCATGGTGAATAGGTAACTTAAATAAGGTGAGGAACACATTGGAAATTAACTCGAAGGTATGATGATTGTTCCCAGGTTGGTCAATGTACCACTTTGTAGTCTCTCCTGACTTGCCCTCAAAGTTGGGGATTTCAGAGGGTAACTTCATAGGAATGGGATGCTAGTTAGGGTCATCATGGATCGGGTCATTTATAAACTACTTAAGTTTTGGGATACTCTTTCAATCCATAAAAGGAAAGGAATTTTGGGTGGCTTCGACCATGGGGGAACTAGATGGATATGGTCCTCGTGAAGGAGGTAAAGGGTTGGGACTAGTAACACCAACACCTCTCAACATGGATGAGGGTTTATACTCAGAGGAGATAGAACTAGATGAATGACTAGGGTAGGGGGCCTTGCCTAATTCGGTGGAGATGAGAGAATATTTGATGGGAAACTCCAGTCGAAGACCTTTAAACCTATGGGACTATCTCTTTGAAGGAGATATGGTGTCCATAGTTAAGGTTGAGTTTCTATTTTTGTTTATGTGTTTTTTTTCATATTTATTTGAAATGTTGATCTGCTTGTGAAACTAGTTTAAATGTTGAAAGTAAATTGTTGATTATAAAAATAACCAATTAAAAAATAATAAAAAATTGAAAATAAAGTGCATAAAGTAATTTTAT
Source organism: Picea engelmannii (assembly GCA_009831015.1). Classification (NCBI taxonomy): domain Eukaryota; kingdom Viridiplantae; phylum Streptophyta; class Pinopsida; order Pinales; family Pinaceae; genus Picea; species Picea engelmannii. The sequence continues at coordinate 50,618 of ML785592.1, forward strand.
ATTGATGAAAGAAACCTAATCAGAAGTACTAGGGGCTAACTGTTCCTTTTGAAAATTGACAATGTGTCACATGCAAGATAAGAAATAAAACATGGGAAACTTTGTTTCAAGTAATGCAACTAGATTCAGAATGGTAAAGCCCTATTGGAAAGTGAAAATAAGGGTCTTAAGTGGCATTTGTTTTCAATAATGGTTTATGTATGCAAATGAAAACTACTTAAGGTTCTATAACAACAATTATATGGAAACCTACATATATAGAAAACAATAAAGAACTAAATGCAATGGAACAAAATTTGAGGTCCTACCCTATATGGTTATTTTTGTTCCTTTTTAATGAAATTTAAATGGGATGAAAATGAATAAAATAAACAAAGGGAAAGAATAGAAAGTAAATGGTGAAGCTATATCCTATTTGTAGTAGCAAATAGGGTGCCAAACCCTTAAGAAACCCATTGAGAAAAAGGAATAAAAAACCCCTAGGGGTTTTTTCATCAATTCCTAGGGTTTAGTAGGGATATTAAATCACTTAGTAAACTAACAAACTCAAGGAAAATGCAGGACCTATACAACACAAACAACAAGAAAATAAAGAATTGAAAGAAGGGAAAATTTTAAAATTGACCAATGCAGAAAATACCTGGAAATGTGTGTTATCTAGTGGTGAAAAAATTCCCAAATCCGACATTGGTTAGTGGCATAAAAGTGACAAAATCCTACATTTCTCAGTAGAAAAAAAAATCCCAAATCCTATGTTGGTCAGTGGTAGAAAAAGGGCCAAAATTTGCATAGGATAGTGGAAGAAAAATGGAAAAAATCTACATCGGGGAGTGGTAGAAAAATGGCAAAAATCTACATCGGGGAGTGGTAGAAAAATGGCCAAAAAGTGCACATCTCCCAAATCTAGGAGAAAAAATTGTGGTTTCGTATTTGAGGGTTTCTTGAGTGTATTCTTGGCACTTTTAACCTATGGAAATGGACATAAAGTTACAAGAAGTTAAAACCACTTAAAAACTCAATAAAACCCTATAAAAGTGGAAGGCTTGTTTTTTACCACACACCCACAACTAAGGATAGTGAGTAAAACTTAGATCCCTAGTGGATTCACCATTATGTTTTTGTAAATCTGCAACAAGGGTGACAAAAATTTCATCTCTAGTGGTTGTTCTAGATCATAGAAAAAATGGGTAAAAGGCACATAAAACATACCTTTTTAAATGGATCCACATTCATTTAGAGCTTACTCTACCAAAAAATAACTAAAATAAAGATCATACCAACTGCAAAATTAGTAGAAATATCCAAAGAATTGTATCATTCTCTTTACCCAATGGAACGAATAATACAAACAACACCAGTGAAAAAATCGATGAAGACAAGAATCCTCTAGTGGCCTATCCATGGGAGGGTTATTATTCTTTCCTGAGTGTGTAGAAAATGTTAGGATTGTCTTGTTTAATGGTTGGAAGCTATGATGAAATGGGGCCAAAACATGGGTGGAAAATCCAACAAAATTTTGGTATTTTCATGTGAGGATCATGTGGAAATGGGATGGATCTCTTTATTTTATAGGGAAAATAGTGGTTATCCTTGATAGTGTTGGATTACTGAGAGGGGGGATGAATCAGTAATAGAGCAATTCAATCCTTTTTGACCATATAATATCAATGTAGCATTATCATCAGTAACTGCAAAATAAATAGACAATGAACAAATGAAAAGTCATACACATATACAACACACCATTGTTTTTACGTGGAAACACAAAGAGGGAGAAAAAAACATAATTCTTTTTCTTATATTTCTTGAAGAATTATATTCATTGGAAGCACCAACTTCCTTCGTTTTCCAGCTACAACTGGAAGGAGGCTCCAAACCCTTGGTTTCTCAGACTACAGATTGAGGGAAGATCCAAATCCCCAATTCTCTAGCTATAACCAGAAGGAGGATACAACCCCCTATGTTCTCTGGTTACAACCGAAAGGTGGCTACAATCGCCTATCCTTGCCTCATCCAACCACCCTCACGTAGAAGTAGAATGATGGAACCACTATCAAACTATCACTGTGAGATATACCACTGTAAACCTATACCATTCAACCTGTAATCCACCTGTATTATAAAATATTGCATCAACCATGCACCAACCTGTACCTCAACCTTTAATCATCCTGTACCATAAACAAGTGCATCAACCATGCACCAACCTCAACCAAACAACCTGTATCTGGAACATACCTCAACCAAAAAATCTTATCAATCTCATCATCCAAATATGATTTGTAACTCTGTGATAGACTTGGTGTATATGATCACATACCTGCAAACCTTCCTTAACAAGAGACTAGCATTTTCATTAAATTTTACTTTAGACTCCCATGACTAGTTTTGGATTAGTCAACAACCCTAACTTGCAATAATCATAACTATGTACCTATAATGAATAAAGATATTAAAATGAGATACAATGTTCTTCAATGTCGTTTATGCAATTCCTCCATGTTTCACTACTTGGAACCTCTCAGAAAACGAGTTATAGCAAAAATGGCATACCTTGTTGAATTCTGGCTTATTCTAGAGAGAGAACTTGTAGAGCGCGCTCTGCACGGAATATTTGTTGTATGGATCTGAAAATTGTACAAAGAATACTACATAATGTACTATAACCAACACATTTTTTCTTATTGAATTTAGATATTTTATGAAGAAGTTATGACGTTTTTACCCAAAACACATGTTTGAGACTAGTTTCAGGACTACTCACAAACTCTATTTTCCAGAGAGTGTAACTCCAAAAATACAACGACCGACAAGATGAAATTTGTACCACAACTACTTGGATATGTTTCCCCAATGGCCTCCCAATTTCATGGTCTGGATCATTCTAGAAAAAAAATTATTGCGAAAATGGTGAGATGACCTGTAAATAACATACCTTAGAAAGCATCATTAAAAGAATTTATCCTCCCTTGTATTTCGACCTTCTTTACTTCACCTTCCATATGAAATTCGTCTTAGATATAATTTGGTTACCTCATCCACCTGTATATATTCAATATTCTCAAGTGATGATTAAAATGAGAGATTCTTGCCTCTTATTTATACTTTCATGTAGCTTCCTCAAGGGGTTACCTTTTAACCATCTTAACACACTTTCCTTATTTTAGGGTTAACCCACTTCTAATTTCTCAATTAAATTTATTATTTAAATAATTTATTTTGCATTCAATTTTAATTATAGTACACTCATCACTTCAATTTATTATTTATCTTCTAAAATCTCTTAAACCACTTTGAGTACTTTGACATTTTGGGGCTTCTAGATGACTAATGAGGGTTCTCCAACTTCACATGGTCATAACTCTCTAACCATGAGGAGTTATGTGACATTCCACATACCACTGGAAATGGCATGACATGTGCTATCCATCTAGAATAGTATTTCATGAAAATATATCAAAACTCATACCATTATCCATCAAACAAACTTGGGTCCATTACCCAAACCTGGGTTCTCCAACTTCTCATGGCCATAAATCTCTAACTGTGAGGAGTTATGTGACGTTCCACATAAAAATGGAAATGGAATGACATGTACTATCCATGTATAATAGTCTTACCTTCAAATATATTTAAAATCATACCATTATACATGAAACAACCCTGGGTCCATTACCCAAACCTTTATGCTACATGAATTTGCTACCAGACTTTCTCCAAGGGTTGACATCAATCAGTAAGAGTTAAAATCAATCTACAATATCACTCTCCAATGGTTGACATCAATGACAACTAACAATCCATACCAACTATCCATCAACCCAAGCCAACTTTCTGATAATCTCCCCCTTTGGCATTGATGGAAACACCAACATTGATGGAAATACTTAGTCATGATAACATTCATGCTTATACTCCTCATCAATGTTTCTATCCATCCCCCTTTGACATCAATGGAAAAGGGTATCTCCCTTTGGGGATGCTCCCCCTGTGACCATTGCTCCGCCTTGAATCATGCCTCTATTATCTTTCTCCAAGCATTTACCTCTGCATCTAATAAATCTCTCCCCCTTTGTCATCAATGGAAAAGGTATATTTCCATCCGGGGCTGCTCCGCCTAACTGAACTGTCCTTAGGGATACCCCCCCAACTAAACTCTTCCTGAAACTGATATTCCAACCTAAATTTTCCTCTTTATGGTGCTTCCTCGTGTAAATATAAGACATATAAGATAAGCATTCAAAAACAATTATTTTGGAGTAGAAATTACTCCTAGTCTTTGGTGAAGATACTCAAAGGCTTCCTGTGGAAGAAGTTTTGTAAAGATGTCTACCACTTGTTCTTTTGTGTCCACATATTCAACTCTGATGTTCTTTTCTGCAACCTGTTCTCATAGAAAGTGATACTTTATTGGGACATGCTTTGTCTTAGAGTGCATCACCAAGTTTTTTGAGATAATGATGGCACTTGTATTATCAAAATAAATTGGAATGGTCTCATCATACTCAACCTGTATATCTGTCAGAGTTTGTTTCATCCATAGAACCTATGTACAACATGTTTCTTCTGCAATATACTCTGCCTCAGTTGTAGATAAGGATACTGATGATTGTTTCTTGCTTAACCATGGTACTAAACACTCACCCAAGTAGAACGATGCTCCACTGGTGCTTCATCGGTCATCAATGCAACCTGCCCAATATGCATCTGTGTAGGAAATAAGTGATAGATTATTTCCTTTTGGATACCATAATCCAAACTTGTATGTTCCTTTGAGATATCTGAAAATCCTCTTCACTGCTAATACATGTGATCCTTTGGTGCTTCTTGAAATCATGCCACCTGTCCAACTTCCTGCATTACATATGGTCTGGATGTTGTCACATATAGTAAGCTACCAATCATTGACTTGTATTTACTCTGGTCCGTATACTTTGAATCATCATCTTTCCTTAACTTTCAATTGGTTTGCATAGGAGTGGTAACTAGTTTGCAATCTTCCATTCTGAACCTCTTTAGCATTTATCTGATATACTTAGTTTGAGAAATAAAAAATTCTTGGTTTCTTTGACGTATCTGAAGACCAAGAAAGAATGATAGTTCTCCAAGTAATAACATTTCAAATTCATTTTTCATATCCTTTGCAAATTTCTGTCTTAACCTGTCATCAATACTTCCAAAAATAATATCATCAACATAAACTTCAATTAATAAAATACTATCTTGAGTTACCTTGATGTAGAGGTTGTTGTTTGCACTTCCTTTTATGAACCCTACCTACTGTAGATATTTATCCAGTCTAGAGTATCATGCTCTAGGAGCCTGTTTTAGACCATACAATGCATTCTTTAATTTACACACATAATCTACGTTCTCTAAGAACCAAAATCCTTCTAGTTGTTCAATGTAGACTTCTTCTTCAAGTTCCCCATTTAGAAAAGTTGATTTCACATCCATATAATAAACTTTAATATTCTTGGAGCATGCATAAGCTAGGAGAAATCGAATTGCTTCCATTCTGGCAATTGGAGAAAATGTCTCTTCAAAGTCGATTCCTTCAACATGTGCGTATCCTTTACATACCAATATAGCTTTGTTCCTTGTAATTTGTCCATCTCCATTCAATTTATTTCTGAATACCCACTTTGTGCCAATGACATTCTTATTCTTTGGTCTTGGAACCAATTCCGAAGTGTCAATCTTCTCTATTTGATCCAATTATTCATCCATGTCCTTATTCCAAAATTCATCCTTGCTGGCCTCTTCAAATTTTTTTGGTTCAATCATAGATGAGAGTGCTAGGTGTGTTTGTTATGGTGAATAGATTCGTCTTCTAGTCTCAACTCATGCATATTTGTTTTCGATAATTTGATCTGAAGGATGATTCTTCTGTACTCGTTTGCTAGGTGTCTTTGGAGGCACTTGTTGAACTTTCTCTTCTACTTTTGTTTGATCCTCTTCATCTTCCCCTTCTACTTTTTCTTCGTAAAGTTGTTACATTGATTCATTTTCTTTTTCCTTTAATTCTCGTCCACTTGTTTCATCAATTGTTTCATTGATGCTTTCCACAACTTTGTTCAACCTCAAATTTTCACACTTGTATGCTTTCCTTGTACTTGAGTAACCAACAAGTACTCCTTTGTCCACATGAGAGTCAAACTTTCCCATTCTGCCATCTTCCTTTTTGATGTAGCATTTGCTTTCAAATTATCTAAAGTGCTTCACATTTGCTGGTCTTCCTTTCTATATATCGTAGGGAGTTTTTTCAGTGGTGTTTCTGAGAATTACTCTATTTTGAATGTGAACCACTGTATGCACTGCATGTTTCCAAAATATATCTGTCAATTTAGAATCCATTAACATTGTTCGAGCCATTTCTTGTACTGTCATGTTCCTTCTTTCAACAACTCCATTATGTTGAGGTGTCCTAGCAACAAAGAATTTATTTTTTATTCCATGTCTGTTGTAGTAGTCCATAAATTCCTTTGAAGTGAACTCTCCTCCATTATCAGATCTTAAACATTTGATTTTTGAATCCATTTCAGTTTCAACCATTTCCTTGTAGACCTTGAAGTTTTCAAAAGCTTTTGACTTATTCTTGAGAAAGAAAACTGTAGTCATTCTTGTATAATCATCAAATAATAACATAAAGTATTTCTCACCTTTTAAACCCTTTGTTGTAGTTGGTCCAACTAGATAAGTATGCAAAATTTCTAGTGGTCTTGTCATTGAATATTCTTTTGATTTAAACCTGGTCTTTGTTTCCTTTCCTTGTTGACAATGCTTGCATAAAGTATTGGTTGGTTTCGTAATCTAGGGAATTTATCTAACTGGTTCCTTTTTGCTAACTTTGACAAGGTTCTAAAAGCGTATGTGACGCATTCTTCTGTGCCATAACCAACTTTCATCTTCATTTCCTAGACAACACTTTTCATTTCCAATTTCACTTAGTACATATATGTTTCTCGAAGTTTTTGCAGTTGTTGCAATCAATTTTCCTGAACCTTCTTTTCTTATCTCACACTTTTGTGAATCGAAAGTAACTTTATGACCTTGTTCACACATTTGACTCACACTTAGAATATTATGTTTCATATATTCTACTAGTATAACATTTTCTTCCTTGGTATTCTTGTTCCCAATTCTGACTATGCCTTTTCCAATGATTTTAATTGAATCATCATTTTCGAAGGAGACTGATCCATCTCTTTCCTTTCTTAACGTAAGAAACCTCTCTCTATCACCTGTCATGTGTTTTGAACAACCATTGTCAACATACCAACCACGTTTCTTTTGATTATCTTGTAGAGTGAGTGTGAATTATTCATTACTATACTGTTTCTTCTTTCTTATCCATGTCCGCCTCTAAGGTTCTTGTCTATGACTGTTGTTTTTTTGTTGTGGTTCTCTAGGAGGGACTGTCATTCTGAAATATTTGGTCATGTGTCCAAAGTTTTTACAGTTGTAGAATTCCACTTTAGTGCTCAAATATTCATACCTATCGTAACTTCTTCTTTGTGTTTCACTAGGCCTTCTTGGATAACCCTATTGTGTGTGACATTCAAAGTTTTTTATGTTCCTGTTGTTAGCTCTACAATTCACAACTTTATTTGCAAAATTATTACATGCATAACATAAACCAAAAGAGATAGTTTGATACATGGGAGTTGAAGATCTTCTGAAAGGAGGCACTATTTTGAATCCTTCTTCTTCTTGATGCCTATCTATTTCTTTTGGTCATTGATTCTGAAATCTGAATCTTCTCGGTGGAGGAGTGTCCCTGTAGTTTTGTTTGTAGACCTTCCTATCACCTTTGATTGTTTCTGCATATGTTTTTTGATATGTTGCTTGTTAGGTTGTTTTGTAGCTTGATCCCTTTTATGTATTATTGTATCCAAGTCTAGACTTGCCATGATGAGGTTTTTGACTACTGATAATGTTATCCATAACTTTTGAGTTGTTCTGCATATTTTTCTTTTAAAGATCCTTTATTAATGTGACACTCTCTGCTTCCAAATTTCCAATGATCTTGTCTCTTCCTTCTAGCTATTTTTTGAGCGCTTCTTCAATTATTTTATCTTCTTCTATTTGAACCTTAAAATTTGTGATCATTTGTTCTAGTTCATGAGTGTCTTATTTCTTGTCTAGTTCCTCTTGTAGCTTCTTGTTTTTCTTCTCTTCTCTTCTGATAACTTATATGACACACAATAATTCTTCTCGATAGTCAACTTCCACCTCTTCATATTATTCTTTGGCTTCTTCATATTCTTCTTCAACCTCTTCATATTCTTCTTCGGTTTCTTTTTTATCAGAATCTTCTACTACCATGAATAGAACTCATTTTATCTCACTGTCACTGACTTCATCTTCATCTGATGATGAGATGTCTTCTTTGGTGCATAAGATTTTCTTGAAAACTTTCTTTGGGGTTCTTTTGCCTTTATATGTTTGTTTTGTATTTGAGTAATCTTCATCATTTCTCTTATTTTTCTTATGAGGACATTTGTTAGAAAAATGACCAATACCATCACAATTAAAACAAATCAAAGGAAGCTTACCTTTATATCTATCGTTGGTTCCCTTTCTCAATCTTCTGACAAAGTAGGAAACTTCTTCATCATTTTCCGAGACGTCACTGTTGCTTCTATGTTCTTTTTGTTTTTGCTTTCTCTTTGTCTTTGACCTTTTGGATGATTTTAAGGTTGCTTCTTTTACATATGGATTTTCTTGTTCAGTTCTCATTTCATATGCTGTGAAAATTCCATGTAGTTCATCCATGCTTATTGAGTTTAGATCTTCTCTTTCTTCTAGTGTTGATATCTTAGGGTCAAATCTCATAGAAAGAGATCGTAGTGCCTTTTGAACAATTACAGATTCTTTGATTTCTTCTCCCAATCTCATGATTACATTTACTGTTTCATCGACTCATAAGAAGTAAGATGAAATATTCTCATCTTCCTTCATATTTAGTTGTTTGAACTAACCTCTGTAAGTTTCGAGCTTTGCTTCTTTGACTTTTGAATCTCCTTCATAAATATTTTGAAGTTTGTCCCAAATCTCTTTAGCGGATTTACAATGTGCAACTTTGGTGAATACCGATTCACTTAGACCATTCAGAAGTGCATTTGTGGCTTTGGAACTATATTTTGACCAAGTTTCATTGCTTTTTCATTTATCGACGGAACTGATGGTTCTTTGTATCCATCTATAATTGATTGTCAAATTTCAAATCCCTGTGCCTATATATATGTCTTCATCCTTATGCTCCAAAATGCATACTTCTTTCCATCAAAATGTGGTATTCCATTTTTATACATGTTCTTTCTCTCCATGGTCTACATTTCAGTGGTTAAACTGAATTTTGAAGGAACCTGCTCTGATACCAATTTTTGGATTACTGAGGGTGGGGTGAATTAGTTATAGATCAATTTAATCCTTTTTGACCATATAATATCAATGTAGCATTATCATAAGTAATTACAGAATAAATAAACAATGAACAAATAAGAAATAATACACATATACAATACACTAGTGTTTTTACATGGAAACCCAAAGAGGGAGAAAACCATACAATATTGTTTCTTATATGTCTTGAAGAATTACATTCATCGGAAGCACCAACTTCCTTTGTTTTCCAGCTACAACTGGAAGGAGGCTCCAACCCCCTAGTTTCTGAGGATACAACTTGAGGGAAGCTCCAAATATCCAATTCTCTGGATACAACCAGAAGTAGGATACAACACCCTATGTTCTCCAGCTACAACCACCTGTGCTTTCCCCGTCCAACCTCCCTGATGTAGAAGTAGAATGATAAAACCATTGTCACACTATTGTTGTGAGATATACCATTGTAAACATGTACCAATAAACCTATAATCAACCTGTACCATAAACAAGTGCATCAACCATGCACCAACATGTACCTTAACTTGTAATAAGCATGTACCATAAACAAGTGCATCAACCATGCACCAACCTCAACCAAACAACATGTATCTGGGACATACCTCAACCAAAATCCCTCATAAATTTCATCATCCAAATCTGATTTGTAAATCTGTGATAGACCTGGTGTATATGATCACATACTTGCAAACCTTCCTTAACAAGAGACTAGCATTTTCATCAAATTTTACTTTAGACTCCCATGACTAGTTTTGGATTAGTCAACAACCCTAACTTGAAATAATCATAACTATGTACCTGTAATGAATAAATATTTGAAAATGATACACAATGTTCTTCAGTGTATTTTATGAAATTACTCTAGGTTGAACTACTTGGAACCTCTCATAAAACGAGTTATAGCAAAAATGGCATACCTTGTTTAATTCTGGCTTATTCTAGAGAGAGAACTTGTAGAGCGTGCTCTGCACGAAATGTTTGTTGTATGGATATGAAAATTGTACACATAATACTAGAGACTGTAATATAACAAACACATTTGGTATTACTGAATTTGGATCTTTTATGAATAAGTTATGACATTTTTACCTGAAACACATGTTTTAGACTAGTTTAAGGACTAGCCACAAACCCTATTTTCTACACAGTGTAACTCCAAAAATACAACGACCCACAAGATGAAATTTGTATCACAAATACTTGGATATGTTTCCTCAATGGTATCCCGATTTCCCGGTTTGAATCATTCTAGAAAAGAATTTATTATGAAAATGATGAGATGACCTGTAAATAACATACCTTAGAAAACATCATCAAAAATATTTATCCTCCCTTGTATTTCGGCCTTCTTTACTTCACCTTCCCTCTGAAATTCGGTTTAGATATCCTTTGGTTACCTAAGTCACCTGTATATATTCAATATGATCGAGTGATGATTAAAATGAGAGAGTCTTTCCTCTTATTTATACTTTCATGTAGCTTCCTCAAGGGGTTACCTTTTAACCATCTTAACCCACTTTCCTTATTTTAGGGTTAATCCACTTCTAATTTCTCCATTAATTTTATTATTTAAATAATTTTTTTTGTATTAAATTTTACTTATAGTACACTCATCACTTCACTTTATTATTTAAATTCTAAAATCTCTTAAACCACTTTGACTACTTTGACCTTTTGGGGCTTCTAGATGACTCGTGAGGGTTCTCCAACTTCACATGGCCATAACTCTCTAATCGTGAGGAGTTATGTGACGTTCCACATACCACTAGAAATGGAATGACATTTAATATCTATATATAATAGTCTTTCCTGTAAATATATCAAAACTCATACCATTATTCATCAAACAAACTTGGTTCCATTACCCAAAACTGAGTTCTCCAACTTCTCATGGCCATAAATCTCTTACCGTGAGGAGTTATGTGACGTTCCACATACCATCGAAAATGGAATGACATATATTATCCATATAGAATAGTATTACCTTCAAATATATTAAAACTCATACCATTATACATGAAACAACCTTGGGGCCATTACCCAAACCTTTATGCTACCAGAATTCACTACGAGACTTTCTCCAAGGGTTGACATCAGTCACTAAGGGTTGACATAAGTCTACAATATTACTCTCCAATGGTTGACATCAATGAAAACCAACAATCCATACCAACTTTCCATCAACCTAAGCCAATTGTCTGCTAGATAGGGTCAAAATAATAAAATATTTATTTGACCAAATCAATTCTAACTATTAATTTGAAATTTTCCTTTTATTTAAATAAAATAAAGAGGGGAAAAGTCATAAAGGGGGATTTGAATTTAATTAAATGGAAATAAAATTAGGAAAAGTGTTTTCCTAAGTTATTTGAGGGGAAATGATGTGAAAGTAGGTGTATACATAGGACACATATGGTATGAATGGTGTAATGTTGTAAGGATTATCCTTTTAAACTAGGTGTGCAATTTTATGGTGATTACAACTTGCTACATCCCTTAATGGTTATATTTCATTTTGATTTTACTAATGTGTTATGCCATATTGTAATTTTCATAAAGGGTTATGTTTTATTGCAACATTTGTCAATGGTTATTTCACATTATGACATTCAACAAGGGTTATATCCCATGATGGCATCTCTCAACATTTTTTTTGGATTACCACATTCCTTAATGGTTATGTCATTATGCAATGTTAATCTTGGTTGACATATGTAAAATAACTATGTTACATCAAATGTTCGTTGAGGGTTATGTTATATTTCAACATTCTTAAAGGGCTATATAGGATTGCGACATTCATCTTGGTTGACTTATGTCACATCACAACATTCCTTAAGGGCTATATTGGATTTCAACATTCATAAATGGTTTTAACACATTATGACATTTTTCAAGGGTTGTGTTTGACTATGTTTGACCATAGTTTTCTATGGTTGACTTTGGTTTGACCATGGTTATATGTTTGAATATGGGTTTCTATGGTTGACCATGGTTGAGGATATTTGACTATCTTTGAGCATTTTTTTCTATGGTTTTATATGGTTATATGTTTGAGTTTGGGTTGCTATGGTTTATTATCTTTGACCATCATTTTCTATGGTTGACTATGGTTTGACCATTATTTTATGTCACTGACTATGATTGACATTAGTGATCATGGTCAATAATATTTGACTATGTCTCAGCATGGTTTTCTATGTTTAACTTTGGTTAACTATGACTTGACCATGGTTTTGTTTGGTTGACTATGGATTGACCATGTTTTTCTTTATTTAACTATGGATGATAATGGTTTAGATGTTTGAATATTTTTTACTATGGTTGACTATGTTTGACCATGTTTTTATCAAGGTTGACTATCCTTGACCATGTTTAACAATGGTTAACCATGTTTGACTACAATTGGCCATGGTTTATTTTGGTTAACCATGTTTAAATATGGTTGTTCTTTGTTAACTATTTTTAATGATGGTTAACTATTTTTAATGATGTTTGACTATGCTTGACCATGGATTTCTATGGATGTCTATGATGTAATTCATTTTCCTATGGTTGACCATGGATTGCTATGGATGTCTACGATGTAATTTGTTTGCCTATGGTTGCCCATGGTTGAATTAAATATTGTGTCACAATATTTACTATGGTTGACTAAATTTGACTATGCCTGACAATGGGTGACTATGGTGGTCTATGGTTTAATTGGTTTGACTATGGTTGACCATCAACCTTGACTTCAATATTGTGTCACAATATAACAATAAGAGGTTAGTAATATAGTTTTTTCACATTGCATCATCCATTTTGGTTGACTTATGTTGAATCACAATGTCCCTTCATGGTTATGTTGCATTGTGATGTCAATTATGTGTTATTTATATTATGTTGGATTGTGACATTCATAAATGGTTATATCACATTGTGACATTCAACAAGGGTTTTGTCCCATTGCAAAATTTCTCAATGATAGTGTTCGATTACAACATTCCTCAATGGTTATGCCACTATGTGATGTTAATCTTGGTTGAATTAGGTCAAATTACTTAATGTTACTCAATGGTTATGTCACATTGCAATGTTCATTGAGGGTTATGTCACATTACAATATTCCTTAATGGCTATGTCAAATTGCAACACTCATCAATGGTTTAGTCACATTGTGTTATTCTACAAGGGTTATGTTGGATTATGATGTTTCTTAATGGTTTTGTCTCATTGTGACATATTCATCTTGGTTGACTTATGTCATTTCTACATTCTCAATGGCTATGTTACAATGTGACATTAATAATGGGTTATGTCATATTATGTTGTTCATAAAGTGTTATAATAGATTGCAATTCCCCTTAATAGTTATGTCACATTATGATATTCATCAATGAATATGTCACATTTTGACATTCCTCTAGGCTATTGTTGGATTTCCATGCTCCTCAATGGCTATGTCACATGCAACGTTCATCTTGGTTAAATTATGCCGAATTAACATATGTCAACACTCATCTTTGTTTGCTTATGTTTAATTGACATATGACAACATTCCTCTTGGTTGTCATATGTCAAATTGGGACATTCATATTAGTTGAATTGTGTCACATAACAATGTTCCTTAAGGGATATGTTGGATAGCAATATTGATCAATGGTTTTGTCACATTGTGTCATTCTTGAAAGGTTATGTTGGATAGCAATGTTCCTCAATGGTTATGTCTCTCTACAATGTTCATCTTGGTTGACTTGTGTCAATTTCTACATTCTTAATGGTTATATCAAAATGAAATATTCATGATGGATTATGTCATATTACAACATTCATTATAAATAATTACAATAGTGTATAAAAAAGAATTAGACCAATAACTAAATTTTATTTTTATTAAACAATGTTAGATTTATTCATTTCAATGTATCTTATCTTTATCCATTTCAAAGTAGAGAGAACCATGTCCAACCATGGTCAAACAAAAAGAAAGATATTCATATCAAGTCAACCATAATCAAACATGGTTGAATGTGGTCAACCATAGTAAATGAAAATCAACAATACTCAATCATTTAGGAACATCACACTGAAACAAAACCCTTAAGGAATGTCGCAAGGTGACATAAACCTAACTAAACATCACAATGTGATATAACCATTTAGGAATGGTGTAATTCAACATAGAAATTTTCATCTTGATTGATTTTTTTCGCATAGCAATGTTCCTCAAGAGCTATGTTGGATTACAATGTTGATCAATGTCATTTATCACACTGTGCCATTATTTAAAGGTTATATTGGATTACAATGTTCCTTAATGATTATGTATCAATGCAACTTTAATTTTTTTTTATGTCAAATTGCTATGTTCTCAATGTTTATGCCACAATTCCACATTCATGATGAGATATGTCATATTACGATGTTCCTAAAAAATAATTATGATATATTATAAAAAAGAATTAGACCAATAATTGAAAGTTATTTTTATTAACGAGTGTGATTTTTAGTCATTTCAATGTATCTTATCTTTATCCATTTAAATGTAGAGATAACCATGTCCAACCATGGTCAGCCATATCCAAACTTAGTAAACCATGGTCAAACATAATCAATGTGTCCAACCAAATTCAACCATGTTGACCATGTCCAACATGGTGAACCAAAGAGAATGATATTCATCCTAAGTCAACCATAGTCAAACATGGTAAAATATAGTAACTAAAATTCAACCATAGTGAACACATATTAAACCAAATTTAGTGGAATTCAATCATAATCAATCATAAACAACCATTCAAGAATATTGTATTGAAACAAAACCATTAAAGAATGTCGCAAGGTGACATAACCCTGACTAAATTTCACAATGTGACAAAACCATTTAGGATTGATGCAATTCAACATAAGTCATCGAAAATGTGTGTCAAAATGTGACATAATCATTAGGGAACATGAAAATCCAACATATTCCTTCCATTAGATCACTATGTGACATAATCCTTTAACCATAGTTAAATCATGGTCAATATACGTCAGCAAGTGTTATGGTCAATATACCCTTTAACAAGTGTTATGGTCAATATATTCTTCAAACGATGGTCAATATATCGTTTAACACTTATGGTTGTGTTTATCAAGTGTTATGTTCGATTTCAATGCACCTTAATTTATGACCCATTATGATGCTCATCAATGGATATGTCACTGTGTGACATTCCTCTAGCATGTTGTTGGATTTCCATGTTCCTAAATGATTATGTAACTTTGCGATGTTCATCTTAGTTGATTTATGTCAACATTTATCTTGCTTTTCATATGTCAAATTGGGATATTCATATTCAAAGGTTATGTTGCACTGCGATGTTCCTCAATAGTTATACCTCAGTACAACATTTATCTCGATTGACTTTTGTTCAATTACTATATTCTCAATGATTATTTGTCAAATTGATACATTCTCAATAACTATGTAACAATTCTACATTTGTGATCAATTATGTCCCACTATTGTATAAAAAATAATTAAACCAATAACTAAATATTATTTTGTTAACCACGATTATCTTTATTCATATTAATGCATCTTATTTTTATCCATTTCAATGTAGAGATAACCAAACTTTTTCGATATTATAGACTTTACCTTTTTATGTTTTGGAAAAAAAGTTATCTTTATTAACAAATGTGATCTTTATTCATTTCAATGTAAATATAACCAACATTTTTAAATATGATAGACTTTACTTAACCAACCAAGTTCTAAATATTGTAGAATTTATTTTTTCATCCTAAGGAAAAAATGTTAACTTTATTTGGATTTTTTTTTTTATCTTTAACAACTATAACTAATAACTAATAGTAAACCAAATAACTGAATAATTTTTTCATTTAAAAAAAACAATGTTATTTTTAATCATATTTTATCCATTTCAATGTAGAGATAATCAATGTAGATATAATTGACCTTTTTTAATATGGTAGAACTTTTTTCATACTTTAAAAAAAATTGAAAAATGTTGTTTTTAGTAAATAATATTACCTTAATAACCATTTCAATCTAAATATAACCATAGTTAAATATGGTCAAATGTGGTAAATCATAGTAAATGAAAATCAACTATACTCAATCATTTAAGAAGACCGCATTGAAACAAAACCCTTAAGGAACGTCACAAGGTGACATAACCCTAACTAAACATGGCAAGGTGATGTAACCATTTAGGAATGGTGTAATTTGACATAGAAATTTTCATCTTGGTTGATGTTTTTTTGCATAGGTATGTTCCTTAAGGGCCTTGTTGGATTGCAATGTTGATCAGTGTCATTTATCATATTGTGACATTCTTGAAAGGTTATATTGGATTACAATGTTCATTAATGACTATGTTTCATTTCAAATTTCATCTTTGTTAACTCATGTTGAATTTTTATGTTGTCAATGGTTATGCCACAATGCCACATTCATGATGGTTTATACCATATTACAATGTTCTTAAAATATAATTATGATATAGCATAAAAAATAATTAGACCAATAATTGATTGTTATTTTTATTAACCAATGTTATCTTTAGTCATTTCAATGTATCTTATCTTTATCCATTTCAATGTATAGATAACCATGTCCAACCATGGTCAACCATGTCGACCATGTCCAAACTTAGTAAACCATGGTCAAACATAATCAATGTGTCCAACCAAATTCAACCATGTTGACCATGTCCAACATGGTGAACCAAAGAGAATGATATTAATCCTAAGTCAACCATTGTAAAACATGACAAACTATAGTAACTAAAATTTAACCATAGTGAACACATTAAACCAAATTTAGTGGAATTAAACAATAATCAATCATAATCAACCATTCAAAAGTATTGCACTAAAACAAAATCATTAAAGAATGTTGTAAGGTGACATAACCCTGATTGAATTTCACAATGTGACTATACCATTTAGGATTGATACAATTAAGCATAAGTCATCAAAGATGTGTGTCACAATGTGACATAATCATTAGGGAACATGACAATCCAACATATGCCTTCCATTGCATCACTATGAGACACAACTCTTTAAGCATAGTTAAATCAATACATACCAACAAGTGTTATGGTCAATATACCCTTTAACAGGCGTTATGGTCAATATATGCTTCAAACGATGGTCAATATACCATTTAACACTTATGGTTGTGTTTATCAAGTGTTATTTTTGATTGCAATGTTCCTTAATAGTTATGTCCCATTACGATGTTCACCAAGGGATATGTCACATTGTGATATTCCTATAGCAAGCTGTTGGATATCCATGTTCCTAAATGGTTATGTAACTTTGTGATGTTCATCTTGGTTGATTTATGTGAACATTTATGTTGGTTGTCATATGTTAAATTGGGATATTCATCTTTAAAGGTTATGTTGCATTGTGATGTTTTTCAATGATTATACCTCATTACAACATTCATCTCAATTGACTTTTGTCAAATTGTTACATTTTCAATGATTATTTGTCAAATTAGTTATGTAACAATGTCACATTTGTAATAAATTATGTCATGTTATTGTATAAAAAGAAGTTAGACTAATAACTAAATATTATTTGTGTTAATAAATATTATCTTTATTAATATCAATGCATATTTTTTTTATCCATTTTAATGTAGAGATAACCAATCCTTCTAGATATTATGGACTTTACTTTTTCATGTTTTGTAAAAAATGTTATCTTTATTAAGAAATGTGACCTTTATTCATTTTAATGTAAAGATAACCAAGTTTTTTAAATACTTTAAATTCTACATAACCAACCATTCCAAATATTGTAGAATTTACTCTTTCATGCTAACGAAAAAAAAAATGTTAAATTTATTTAGAAAAAAATATTAACTTTATCAAATATTAATTTTAGCTCATATTTTTTTTCCATATTTTGGAAAAAATGTTATTTTATTGTTAATGTTATTTTTACTTGTATTTTTATCCATTTCAATGTAAAGATAATCCACCTTATTGAATAAAAAGAATTTTTAGCATACTTTATTTAAAATATAATATTGTTTTTAATAAATAATATTATCTTAATAACCATTTTATTATAAATATAATCAACTTTAAACTTGGTTATATATATATATTCTTCGATCCAAAATTAACAAGTTATATAATAAGTGATTTAGTTCATAAAACTTTAAACCTAACGAACGAATGAACTAAAATGCTATCCACAAAGGTAACAAAGGTAACATAATAGCAAAATATATATAATAAATAACCAATTATATAAAATGCCTAACGTAATATATATATATATATATATATATATATATATATATATATATAATAAAAAACCAATTATATAAAATGCCTACTTATAGTATTGTGCTTGTATTTATATTGTAAAAGCCTAGAATAACCCCTATCAAGTTATATAGCTTCACACTCAGTTATCATGATCGCATATATTGACTTATATAAGAACAATGGCATAATTAGTTATCGGCATGCATATTATTGTAAAATCGTTTATTGCATGATGATATGTTGTAACATCCCGCTCTGGCATATTGAGCGAACTTATTCTTTGAAGACACTTGCTCGCAAGTGATCCAGATTATTATGATATTAAAACATTTGTCTTTGATTATGATGTGTCATGGGAAGATGACATGTTGTTTTACTACATTGACATAGACAGGTGCTATTGACTTGGTTTTTCTGAGTGTGCAGGGTTTTGGACCTTGAGGATGCAGAGGCATCGATGAAACCCCTTGGACTTCGGATTGAGTCAGGGAGTGTGCTATTTGGGTTTGATTGATTTACTATGATATTAGTACATTTGAGATGATGATATGATGTGGACATGTTATGACATGATTTGTTGATGATGCAGGTTGATAATAGGTTGCCAACTAGACTCACATATGGAGTAAAGGAGTCACACACGACTACTAGAGAGGTTGAGGGAGAGGTTTGGACAACAGCCCTACCACAACCTACTAGCACTCCCGTCGTGGCTCGAATTGTAGGTTAACGATTACCTAGTTCGAGAGGACCCATGATGTCATGAGGGCAGACTGCGACAGTCACTCACGATGATTCTAAGGGGTGTGTAATAAGGCGAGGGCCTTATTCCTTAGAATCCCTTAGTCTCCCACAAGTTCACTTGGCGGAGTGTTGACTCCAAGGGTTATCAATGTCTACCAATCATTCAAGAGGCGAGTGGCACCCTTGGAGCACGTGGTGCGTCCTGAAGGGCACGTCGCGCAAAAGAAACAAAAGAGGCAAGTGGCACCCTTGGAGCATGTAGTGCATCCTGAAGGGCACGACGCGTTGATGATGATGGAGGTATGAACCTAGATGGACCTAAGACAATTAACACCTTAAGAAATGTTAAAACAACTCCCCTAAATAAATGTCACCCATTTCAGAATCTAAGTCCTTAGTCTAAACCTTCGCTAGGTGTAAAATTTTATCTACCCTTGAGAAAACTTCTATAAAAAAATAAAATTAAAAAATTAAAATAAAAACCACCTGAGTAATAATTTTTGTCTTCATAAATTCTTGGGGTAAAATGGAGTAAGAATTTAAATAAAATATGTGGATATAAAATATAAAGAAGAAACTAATTATTTTTAACTTTTGATAGTTTAAAAAAAAAAGAGATGCTAAATTAATAATAAAAGGTAAAAGGGGTTAAATTGCAATTGCCGTTTTTAGCTCTAATAAAAAGGGGAAAGAGGGAAATTATAAAACATAGGAAACTAGGGAATGGAGGTAACATAAAAAGGGAAAGAGGGGAAACTTATGGTAAAAAGTGGGAGGTCAACTTAGTAAAGAATCTTCATTTAAGAATCTTTTAATTTTAAACTGTTTTAGCAATTTCATTTTAGGGAAAGCTTTTAAAACCTGTAAGGGAATCTAGGGACACCTAAGAGTAATTTTAGGAGCGACTCTAGGTGGGTGAGGGAAATAAGAAAAATTCTTTAATTAAAGAAAGTGATTAATGGAGAAACTTGGGGATTGGGTAACACATGTACGATGGATAATTTTTAGAATATTTTTTTTTGAACTTAAATTAAATGAGATTTAGGGAAATAAGGGAGGTTCTAAAACTCTATAAAAGAAAGGGAGGAAAAGGAAGAAGGGATCGACTGTTAGTGTAACGTTATGCTGCCGGATTAGTGACTTGACTAATTTACTTGTGGGAGTTAGGATTTCCTAGCGCAGAGAGGAGTGGTTGCTCGACATTGCGAGGCGAGCTGGGAGATAGACGTACCATCTGGATAGTGTGTGACCCCTTTGCGGCTGGGGGGATAAGGGGGAAGCAGAGTACTCCTAGCATTGGCTGGGAGGTGCTGGTGTAGTCTCGATGGTCGGTGAGTGGGAGCGGCATGGAGCACGTGGACATCACTCGGAGCAGGCGATCAAGCAATGATATGTTTTTTTCATTTTGCATGATACAAGGTATTAGGACCCCGACACTCTCTTAATGTGTCATCATTTTTATATTGGCATTATGAGATGAAAAATACTTGACTTAAATCTGCTTGGGTTATCGTCGGATTGACTGGTTTACTTTTACTGTTCTTCGGCGATTTTAAATTGTGTGACGGATGAAAACATTTCTTCTTAACTCTATTGTTGCATGTGTTTGTTGTTGTCTTGCGCCTTTTATCGATTGAGATCCTCTTCGCATGGTTACATTGCATCCATTGAGGGATATCTGGTGCTGGTTTGTTTTATTTTATTTCTGCACTTTAATGACAGTTTCCACCTCTTGACTGTAAAGTCTCTGCCGTATCCACCATGGAAGACCACGCATGATTATGGTGTGCCCGTGTTAGACTGTGTGGCTGCATTGTAAGCCTTTGTTGGACAACGATTCAGCTTCCTTTGTGATGTTAATATTGTATCTTCCACCAATTACCTTCATTCTTTAAACTGCGAGCACATCCATCTCTACAACAACTCTTGGGTTAAACTTAGCGTTAGACTTGTGATTGCAATTCTAGTGACCTGTTGAAGGCCCTTCTCTGTGTACTACTTTATTGCATGCCTTGGGTTGCTGGATGTTGGCTCTGTGGTTTTTAAAAAGGAAATTGAAGGCTTACTCTCTATTGTAACTAAGGCTCAACTATTATTAAAGATGGTGTTATTACAATTTCTAAAAAATGCGCCCACTGTGTGCATTGTTAAAACCTTTTAAAAATTTATGACCTCACACCACCTCTTAATGACTTGATCAAGGCCGGTTGTGGCGAATGGGCGACCGCCACTATTTGAATATGACTTGCCTTAAGAGCATGATTGGAAATGTGATTGAATGCTGCGAAACCTTGACATTGCATTGAATGTCCCAACCTTTAACGTTTTGAATCCGAGGTCAGCCATCTCACTAGAAGGATTTTGAAATTTAAGTTTTCCACGGAGAACAGGGACAAGTGTGTCGAAGAGGCATTGCCTATGCTTCTGTTTTGCGTAGTCGAACAACATTGCTCTTTATAGATTAAAGGTTAAAAATTGTTCATAGATTTAATAATCTTACTCCTGGAAACCATCTCTCTAATGGATGATAAACACCATTATCTTTTATATTTAGAATTTGTTAAACTCTGGTAGTCTTGAAATGTTGGGATAACGATGTGCAAGATCGGTCTGAGGCACTGCCAGATTTGAAGGGAAATCGGGTGGTGATTAAAATCTTCTGAAACAGTTTCATCAAAACTTTTAAAACCCACTCCAACATTCCACCTTCTAATGGATGCGAGTATTGAAGAAGGCGCCCATATGTGGGGCGTTGAAACATAGCTCTGGCATGAAGGGTTGTAACTTGTTTTAAAGCTTAAATCGTTACCATTTGAACTCTTAACAATTCACCCCTACAAACGGTGTTCAGTCCATACGTTTTCGCCCCTGCCAACCATGTCAAGTTTCATACCATTTTTGCCTCTATACTGTGTTCAATTCTTACTCATTTTTTTCCACCTCTGTGAGTCGCATGAGGTACAGCTGTGACAGGGATTCTCTAACAGCTGCCAGTGATGGCTGGCAGTTTGAGGCGTGAATTCTGGACTGTGCATCAGTTACCCATTTGGTCTGGAATGCACTCACCGCCGCTAGTATTTATTGTTAATGATAACGTAAATAGTGTTAGTAAAGGTAAATGTAATTTTTAAGGTAATTTTGTTATTGTAATACATAAAGGTGATGTCATTAAATTTATTGTTTGTGAATTATGTAACTGTAATATATTGTTATTTTAATAAGTAAGTGTAATGCTACTGTAATGAGATATTATTGTTATTTTAATTGCAAGTTATTATAATATAAAATGAAATGCTGATTCTGTTTAAGGGTAACGTTATTGCAATATAAAATAAATGTAATGTTAGTGTTAGATAACAGGAAATGTAATTTTATGGTTATTCTATTTGCAAAATTATTATGATATCAAATGTAATGTTGATTCTGGTTTAGGGTAATGTTATTGCAATATAAAGCAAATGTAATGTTAGTGTTAGATAACAAGAAATGTAATTTTATTGTTATTCTAGTTGCAAAATTATTATAACATAAAATGTAATGTTGATTCTGTTTTAGGGTAATGTTATTGCAAATATAAAGTAAATGTAATGTTAGTGTTAGCTATCAGGGAATGTAATTTTATTATTTTTTTAATTGCAAGGTTATTGTAATATAAAATATAATGACATTGTTATTTTATTGTAAGGTTATTGAATTTTACTGTTATTGATGACATGTAAAATGTAGGGTCCTTGAATTAAGTACCACAAATTATTATGATTTAGGAAATGGGAATTTTGCATTTAATTCAATTTACATCATTTTAAGGTTGGGTTGGGTAACTCGTCGATTTTTGGAAATTAAATGGAGTAATTGGTCTGTAATTAATGCCAATTGAGTCATAGATAATGCCTTGTCTTAATAATGGTTGGTCGTTGTCTGAGTCCTTCTTAATTGTGCCTTCCATGGAGGACATGGTTGCTTGTTAATTATTGTTTTACTTAGTTGTAAACATTTTATTGCTTGATCTGCTTGTGTCGGACGGGTTGTAGAAACCTCCATTTTCCTCAGAACAGTCACCAGCCCTGAGACCTTAAATGGTTAAAATTGATGGGAACCTGGGCTTGAGCATTGCTTATGTGTCTTGGAGGTCCTAACCATTGTAGGGTAGGACGGGTGGGTAGTCAGTCTTATTTATTGTCGATTTATTGTCTTTCATTTCTTGCAGATACTCGATGTGCGTCTTAGGTCATCATGTTGTGTTTGTTGTTGTATGCATCTTGTTTATCATCGAGTGGCGACATAGAGTCGAATGTATTTATTATACTTGTACACACACGCACACAAAAAAGAAAGAAAAAAAAATTATACTTGTTATGAGAGGTTTGTCATCGTAACGAGGAGGCATGTTACATATGGTATCAGAGCGGGTTCAACCTGTGACTTGGGATCGCTACGGCTTTCATTGACATGATTTGATTATCCTGTTGCTAATCGAGTTGATGGTGTACGTGCAGGTAATCATGGTTAGAGGATGCCACGGAGGCAGACAATGGGTTGCTAGGGGAGGAGGTTCGACGCCCCCAGTAGCCTCCACGCCTGAGGGGTCTAACCCCTAGGGATATGAGCAGGTTCTCAGACAGGAGCAGATAGCAGTTGGCAATGTAGTCGGAATGATGAGATCTTTTCAGTGCATGTCCGAGGCACTGATCAACCATTTGGACAGAGATGAGGCCAGAGCGTCAACACCCGCTGAGGTTCCGCTGTGCGCACCGGACGTTACTAGTAGCATTCACCATGAACTCGAGAAGGTCAAATTTCCCGAGTTCTTTGGTGCCCCATATGGCGCAGCCACCGAGGCATGGTTAGAGAACATGGCGATGTGCTTCGCACTTCATGATTATACCTCCAACATGAAGGTCCGCATGGTGGTCTTTTAACTGAAGGGGAGTTCTCTTCTATGGTGGAAGACGCTCCTACCGCAGCTAAACATGGTCGTTGAAGACGTGTCATGGGAATTGTTCGAGGAACGGTTTAGAGAGAGGTACCTTTCAAAGAAATTCATTGAGCGTCAGCTCAATGAGTTCAACACCTTATGACAGGGAGGTCGTACGGTGCCCGAGTACGAGGCCCGTTTTATGGAGCTTCTCTGGTATGCTCTGCACCTTAACACTGAAAAAATTAAGGTCAAAAGGTTCATGTTCAGCCTTAACGACAACCTACGTGCAAAGGTTAGGATTTTGATGCCTCAAACGTTGCATGATGTTGTCCAGAAGGCCCTCATAGCAGAGGAGGAGCTTATCAATGGGGGTCAAACCAGGACACCAGCAAGACCAACAGGGCAGGTTTCATCTGGAACATAGCAACACCAGACACTAGCGAGGCATATGCCAGGATATCATGGCTTCCAAAGGGGATCGACTTTCACTACACCCCAGTGACCGACACCTCAACAACGGACACCTTATCAGGGACCCCAGCATTAGCAACAACGTCGCCCGCAGCAACAACTGTTTAGTCCTGTTCAGCAGAACAAACCAGGGTTCCAGGCCGGTGGACCATCATCTTCTACTTCGGGTACCAGGACTACTGGGCCGAAGAAGGGGTGTTGGACGTGTGGGGATCCACACTACCAACGTGACTGTCCTATGAAGAGGACCAGTGCATCTGGATTAGCTAGACCCATTACCATGGGAGATATGGGCAAGGCCCATTGGATTCATGCAACGGTGAATAACTGCTAGGTAGAGAATCACTCGACTGTTCTCAAGATGACAGGTACTATCACTGACCAGACCCTTAGTATTTTGATAGATCCTGGTGCTACCGAGAGTTTCATTTCTAGTGCAGCGCTAAAAAAGATTAAGGTAAATGCAATCGAACAAGATGAGTTTAGCTTTGTGGAGATGTCCTCGGGAGCCAAACAAAAGGTTGGAGGAAAGGTTATGGGCTGTGCCCTTAACCTGGGAGAGTTTGTCACAAGGGCCAACCTATACGTCACGATGTTAGGATCTTATGATGTCGTGATTAGTATGGATTGGTTGGAATTGCATGAGGCAGTACTCAACTGTAAGACAAAATGGTTGAGCTTGGTTAATGACGAGGGACAGAGATGTGTGATTGTAGGATGGAACCAGGGAGTTTCCCTGAGGTTCATCTCTTCCTTACAGCTATGGAAGAGTATGCACAAGGGGTGCAAGATTTATGTGATCCTTGCGTTAAACGAGAAGGGAGTAGTGGAAGGTCTAGAACACCTTTTGGTGGTGAGAGATTTTGTGGACGTATTTTCGAAGGAGTTACCTGGGATGCCATCAAAGAGAGATTTAGAGTTTACCATAGACCTAAAACCAGGGACTGAACCGATAGCAAGAACGCCTTATCGGATGTCGACCCCAGAGTTACAAGATTTGAAAATGCAACTGAAGGAGTTGTTGGACCTGGGACTGATATGTCCTAGTGTGTCACCATGGGGTGCACCAGTTATTTTCATATGAAAGAAGGATGGATCGTGGAATCTTTGCATCGACTACCGTCAACTGAACAAGTCCACGATCAAGAATCAATATCCCTTACTGAGAATTGATGATCTATTAAATCAAATGAAGGGTGTGACGGTGTTCTCCAAGATTGATTTGCGATCAGGGTATCACCAGTTGTGGATCAAGGAGGATGACGTCCCTAAGAATGCCTTTAAGGAAAGGTTTGGACATTATGAGTTTACTTTTTTACTGTTTGGACTGACAAACGCCCCAGGGGTATTTATGAGTTTGATGAACGGGGTGTTTCGCGAGTACTTGGACAAGTTCGTCCAAGTATTCTTTGACGATATTTTGATCTACTCTCAGACGACGAAGAAGCATGACAATAAGTTGTGCTTGGTACTACAGTGTCTGCGAGAGCACAAATTGTATGGGAATTTTTCCAAATGCTCATTTTATCAATCGAGTATTCACTACTTAGGGCATGTCATCTCTGGCGAAGGCATCGTCGTGGATCCAGCCAAGGTCGAGGCTATTATGGAATGGCCTGCACCGATGATTGTTACGGAAGTGTGTAGCTTTATGGGTTTAGTAGGATACTATCGACGGTTTTTCGAGGGATTTTCGAAGATAGCAAATCCTATCACAGAATTGCAGAAGGAAAACAAGAAGTTTATTTGGACCGAGAAATGCGCAGAAACATTTCAGAAACTTAAGGAGTTGTTAACAACAACACCAATACTAAAGGTCCCTGACATGGACACAGACTTCTTGGTATGCACTGACGCATCCAAGGAAGGTTTAGGCAAAGTCTTGATGCAAGACATACCAGTGATTGCTTACATTTCGAGGAAACTGAGAAGGCATGAGGAGAACTACGCGATGCATGATTTGGAGTTATTAGCCATCGTATATGCCTTGAAGGTTTGGAGACATGACCTTGTTGGACGAAAATTTGAACTAATGACTGATTATTGTGGACTACAACATATTTTTACGCAAAGCAACCTGAACGCACGACAATGGCATTGGTCATAATTGCTTAGCGAGTATGACTTTGAGATTACTTACATAAAGGGAACAATGAACCAAGTGGCAGATGCTTTGAGTCAGAGACCATACATCTTTTTGGCGTTGCCTCTTCAGACGTATCTACGTGAGAAGATTCTCACTTTACAGCATTACGATGACTGGTACAAAGAGGTCGAGGGTATTATCGGAAACAACACAATGATGGTACCACGATTTGAGGGATTTTCATTTGATAGCGATGGTTTATTGAGGTTTAAAGGTCAAATTTATGTACCGCAAAACGATGAATTAAGGGTGTTAATCCTGAGCGAGGCTCATAGAGAAGTTTACATGGCTCACCCGGGAGTCACGAAGATGAGGGAAGATCTTAAGCCCTTATTCTTTTGGAAGGGAATAAATGGATACATAGTCAACTATGTGGCCAGATGCCTCGAATGTCAGCAGGTAAAGGCTGAGGATAGACACCCAGCGGGATTACTACAACTGCACGCTATTCCGGAATCGAAATGGGAGGTTATTTCGATGGATTTTATTGTTGGATTTCCACTGAGGGAAAGGAGACATGACTCGATTTTCATAGTAGTAGACACTCTGACGAAGAGTGTTCACTTTATTCCTGTGTGTATGACATATCAGGCACCTAACATAGCTAGATTTTTCATCAGTGATATTATGAGGCTACATGGCGTGCCTAAGAGGATTATATCCGATCGAGGATCGGTGTTTACTGGACGATTTTGGATGAGCTTCCAAGAGGCCTTGGGAACCCAACTTAACTTTAGTACTGCATATCACCCGGAGACTGACGGGCAGACCGAACGAATGAACCAAACCTTGGGAGACATGTTGCGCATGTATGTGATGGAATAACAAAAGCATTGGGAAGAATTATTGCCTTTAGTAGAGTTCGCTTACAAAAATAGTTATGAGAGCACCATTAAGATGGCTCCTTTCGATTTTCTTTATGGGAAACTGTGTCGAATGCCCTTGAGTTGGGATCAACTTGAGGATAGGGTTCTGGTGGGACCAGAAGTGATCCAATAAATAGAAGAGAAAATGAAAACCGCAAGACAAAGGATTAAAGAAGCACAAGATCGACAAAAGAGTTATGTCGATGCGTGTCATGTCGACCGTAGTTGCGAAGTCAGAGATCGAGTCTTCTTGTGGGTTAAACTGCATAAGAGTTCGATTAAGTTTGGGAAGGGAGTTAAAATCTCTCCTAGGTTCGTGGGACCTTTCGAGATTGTTGAGAGAAATGGGCCCATGGCCTATCAAATAGCCTTGCCTGATTCTGTGAGGCGTATGCACGGTGTTTTTCACGTATCTGTTTTGAGACATTAAATTAGTGATCCTACACATGTGATTGACATGAGTTCCTTGCAGGTATCGAACAAGGGAGTGCTCACGGCTGAGCCGGTCCGCATATTAGATCATCATGTTCGACAGTTATGACATCGAACGGTAGATTAGGTCAAGGTCCAGTGGGACAATTATAGTCCACACTCGGCGACTTGGGAGGACGCATATGATATGCACCGACAATTTACATTTTTGTTTGATAGATAGACATATGATACTATGATACACTTATTTCGGCATTTATACTGTGAAACTTCGGGAGGAAGTTTAGACCAAGAGGGGGTCTATGTAACATCCCGCTCTGGCACACTGAGCGAACTTATTCTTTGAGGACACTTGCTCACAAATGATCTGGATTATTATGATATTAAAACATTTGTCTTTGATTATGATGCGTCATGGGAAGATGACATGTTGTTTTACTACATGGACATAGAAGGTGCTATTGACTCAGTTTTTCTGAGTGTGCAGGGTTTTGGACCTTGAGGATGCAGAGGCATCGATGGAACCCCTTGGACTCCGGATTGATTCAGGGAGTGTGCTATTTCGGTTTGCTTGATTTACTGTGATATTAGTACATTTGAGATGATGATATGATGTGGACATGTTCTGACATGATTTGTTGATGATGCAGGCTGACGATAGCTTGCCGACTAGACTCATATATGGAGTAAAGGGGTCACACACGACTACCAAAGAGGTTGAGGGAGAGGTGTCGACAACAGCCTTTCCACAACCTACTAGCACTCCTGTCGTGGCTCGAACTATAGGTTAACGATTACCTAGTTCGAGAGGACCCACAATGTCGTGAGGGCAGACTGCGATAGTCGCTCACGATGATTCTAAGGGGTGCACAATAAGGTGAGGGCCTTATTCCTTAGAATCCCTTACTCTCCCACAAGTTCACCTAGCAGAGTGTTGAGTCCAGGGGTTATTGATGTCTACCAATCAGTCAAGAGGCAAGTGGCACCCTTGGAGCACGTGGTGCGTCCGGAAGGGCACGTCATGCAAAAGAAACAAAAGAGGCGAGTGGCACCCTTGGAGCACGTCATGTTGATGATGATGGAGGTATAAACCTAGATGGACCTAAGACAATTAACACCTTAAGAAATGTTAAAACAACTCCCCTAATTAAATGTCGCCCAGTTCAGAATCTAAGTACTTAGTCTAAACCTTCGCTAGGGGTAAAATTTTGTCTACCCTTGAGAAAACTTCTATAAAAAAATAAAATAATAAAATTAAAATAAAAACCACTTGAGTAATAATTTTGTTCTTCATAAATTCTTGGGGTAAAATGAAGGGAGTAAGAATTTAAATAAAATCTGTGGATATAAAATATAAAGAAGAAACTAATTATTTTTAACTTTTGATAGTTTAAAAAAGAAAGAGATGCTAAATTAATAATAAAAGGGAAAAGGGGTTAAATTGCAATTGTCGTTTTTAGCTCTAATAAAAAGGGGAAAGGGGGAAATTATAAAACATAGGAAACTAGGGAATGGAGGTAACATAAAAAGGGAAAGAGGGAAAACTTATGGTAAAAAGCGAGAGGTCAACTTAGTATAGAATCTTCATTTAAGAACCTTCTAATTTTAAACTGTTTTAGCAATTTCATTTTAGGGAAAGCTTTTAAAACCTGTAAGGGAATCTAGGGACACCTGGGTGTAATTTTAGGAGTGACTCTAGGTGGGTGAGGGAAATAAGTCAAATTCTTTAATTAAAGAAAATGATTAATGGAGAAACTTGGGGATTGGGTGACACATGTACGATGGAGATTTTTTAGAAGATTTTTTTTTGAACCTAAATTAAATGAGATTTAGGGAAAGAAGGGAGGTTATAAAACTCTATAAAACAAAGGGAGGAGAAGGAAGAAGGGGTCAGCTGTTAGTGTAACGTTACGCTGCCAGATTAGTGACTTGACTGATTTACTTGTGGGAGTTGGGATTTCCCAGCTCGGAGAGGAGTGTTAGCTTGGCCTTGCGAGGCGAGCTGGGAGGTAGATGTACCATCTGGATAGTGTGTGACCCCTTTGCGGCTTGGGGGGCTAAGAGGGGAGAAAAGTAACCCTAGAATTGGCTGGGAGGTACCGGTATAGTCTCGACGGTCGGTGAGAGGGAGAAACACACAGCGCCTGGACGTCACTCAGAGCCGACGATCAAGCAACAATATGTTTTTTTCATTTTGCATGATAGAAGGTATTAAGACCCTGGCACTCTCTTAATGTGTCAACATTTTTATATTGGCATTATGAGATGAAAAATACTTGAATTAAATTTTCTTGGGTTGTCATTGGATTGATTGGTTTACTTTTACGATTCTTCGACGATTTTAAATTGTGTGATGGATACAAACATTTCTTCTTAAATCTGTCATTGCACGTTGTTGTTTTTGTCTTGTGCCTTTTATTGATTGAGCACCTCTTCACATGGTTGCCTTGTGTCCATTGAGGGATATCTGGCACTGGTTTCTTTTATTTTATTTCTGCACTTTAATGACAATTTCCACCTCTTGACTGTAAAGTCTCTGCCTTATCCACCATGGAATACCACACGTGATTATGGTTTTCCTGCGTTAGACTATGTGGCTGCATTGTAAGCCTTTGTTGGACAACGTTTCAGCTTCCTTTGTGATGTTAATATTGTATCTTCAACCAATTACCTTCATTCTTTAAACTGCGAGCACATCCATCTCTACAACAAATCTGGGGTTAAACTAAGCCTTAGACTTGTGACAATGATTTTAGTGACCTGTTGAAGGCCCTTCTCTGTGTACTACTTTATTGCATGCCTTGGGTTGCTGGATGTTGGCTCTGTGGTTTTTAAAAAGGAAATTGAAGGCATGCTCTCTACTGTAACTAAGCCTCAATAATTATTAAAGATGGTGTTATTACAATTTTTGAAAAAATCGCCCACCATGTGCACTGTTAAAACCTTTTAAAATTTTACGACCTCACACCACCTCTTAATGACTTGATCAAGGCCGACTGTGGCGAATGGGAGGCCGCCACTATTTGCGTATGACTTGCCTTAAGAACATGATTGGAAATGTGATTGAATGCTATGAAACCTTGACATTGCCTTGAATGTTCCAACCTTTAATGTTTTGAATCCGAGGTCAGCCATCGCACTAGAAGGATTTTAAAACTTAAGTTTTCCACGGAGAACAGGGACAAATGTGTTGAAGAGGCATTGCCTACGCTTCTATTTTGCATAGTCGAGAAGCATTGCTCTTTATAGATTAAAGGTTGAAAATTGTTCATAGATTTGTTAATCTTACTCCTGGAAACCATTGCTCTAATGGAAGCTAAATGCCATTATCTTTTATATTTAGAATTTGTTAAAATCCGGCAATCTTGAAATGTTGGGATAACGATGTGCAAGATCGGTCTGAGGCACTTCCAGATTTGAAGGGAAATCGAGTGGTGATTAAAATCTTCTGAAACAGTTTCATCAAAACTTTTAAAACCTACTCGAACATTCCACGTTCTAATGGACACGAGTATTGAAGAAGGTGCCCATATCTGGGGCGTTGAAGCATAGCTCTGGTATGAAGGGTTGTAAATCATTTTAAATCTTAAATCGTTACCATTTAAACTCTTAACAATTCGCCCCTGAAAACGGTGTTCAGTCCATATGTTTTCACCCCTGCCAACCGTGTCAAGTTTCATACCATTTTCGCCTTTGTACTGTTCTCAATTCTTACTCATTTTTTCCCACCTCTGCGAGTCGCGTGAGGTACGACTGTGACAGGGGTTCTCTGGCAGCTTCCAGTGATGGCTGGCAGTTTTAGGCGTGAATTCTAGTCTGCGCATTAGTTACCCGTTTAGTCTGACATGCACTCAACCCCGCTAGTCTTTATTGTTAATGACAATGTAAATAGTGTTAGTAAAGGAAAATGTAATTTTTAAGGTAATTTTGTTATTGTAATACATAAAGGTGATGTCATTAAATTTATTGTTTGTGAATTATGTAACTGTAATATATTGTTATTTTAATAAGTAAGTGTAATGCTACTGTAATGAGATATTATTGTTATTTTAATTGCAAGTTATTATAATATAAAATGAAACGTTGATTCTGTTTTAGGGTAATGTTATTGCAATATAAAAAAAATGTAATGTTAGTGTTAGATAACAGGAAATGTAATTTTATGGTTATTCTATTTGCAAAATTATTATAATATCAAATGTAATGTTGATTCTGGTTTAGGGTAATGTTATTGCAATATAAAGCAAATGTAATGTTAGTGTTAGATAACAGGAAATGTAATTTTATTGTTATTCTATTTGCAAAATTATTATAATATAAAATGTAATGTTGATTCTATTTTAGGGTAATGTTATTGCAAATATAAAGTAAATGTAATGTTAGTGTTAGCTAACAGGGAATGTAATTTTATTCTTATATTAATTGCAAGGTTATTGTAATATAAAATATAATGACATTGTTATTTTATTGTAAGGTTATTGAATTTTACTGTTTTTGATGACATGTAAAATGTAGGGTCCTTGAATTAAGTACCACAAATTATTATGATTTAGGAAATGGGGATTTTGCATTTAATTCAATTTACATCATTTTAAGGTTGGGTTGGGTAACTCGTCGATTTTTGGAAATTAAATGGAGTAATTGGTCTGTAATTAATGCCAATTGAGTCATAGATAATGCCTTGTCTTAATAATGGTTGGTCGTTGTCTGAGTCCTTTTGAATTGCGCCTTTCGTGGAGGACATGGTTGTTTATTAATTATTGTTGTACTTAGTCAGAACAATCGTCAACCCTGAGACCTTAAATGGTTAAAATCGACGGGAACCTGGGTTGAGCGTTGCTTATGTGTCTTGGAGGTCCTAACCATTGCAGGGTAGGACGGGCGGGTAGTCAGTCTTATTTATTGTCGATTTATTGTTGTTCATTGCTTGCAGATACTCGATGTGCGTCTTAGGTCGTCATGTTGTGTTCGTCATTGTATGCGTCTTGTTCGTCGTCGAGTGGCAACGTAGAGTCGAATGTATTTATTATCCTTATACACATGCGAACACACAAAAGAAAGAAAGAAAAAAAAAATTACACTTGTTAAGAGAGGTTGGTCACCGTAACGAGGAGGCACGTTACATATGGTATCAGAGCGGGTTCAACCCACAACTTGGGATCGCTACGGCTTTCATTGACATGATTTGATTATCCTGTTGCTAATCGATTTGATGGTGTGCATGCAGGTAATCATGGTTAGAGGATGTTGCTGAGGCAGACGACGGGGTGCTAGGGGAGGAGGCGCAACGCCCCCAGTAGCCTCCATGCCTGAGGGGTCTAATCCCCAGGGAGATGAGCAGGTTCTCGGAAAAGACCAGATAGAAGTTGGTGATGTAGTCAGAATGATGAGATCTTTTCAGTGCATGTCCGAGGCACTAATCAATCATTTGGACAGAGATGAAGCCAGAACGTCGGCACCCGCTGAGGTTTCGCTGCGCGCACTGGCCGTTACTGGTAGCATTCACCGTGAACTCAAGAAGGTCAAATTTCTCGAGTTCTTTGGTGCCCCAGATGGCGCAGCTGCCGAGGCATGGTTGGAGAACATGGCGATGTGATTCACACTTCGCGATTATACCTCCAACATGAAGGTATTCATGGCAGTCTTTCAACTAAAGGGTTCCGCTCTTATATGGTGGAAGACGCTCTTACCACAACTGAACATGGTCGTTGAAGACATGTCATGGGAACTATTCAAGGAACGGTTCAGAGAGAGGTACCTTTCAAAGGAATTCATTGAGCGTCATCTCAATGAGTTCAATGCCTTATGACAGGGAGGTCGTATGGTGCCCGAGTATGAGGCCCGTTTTATGGAGCTACTTCGGTATGTTCCACACCTTAACACTGAAAAACTTAAGGTCAACAGGTTCGTGTTTGGCGTTAACGGTAGCTTGCGTGCAAAGTTTAGGATTTTGATGCCTCAAACCTTGCATGATGTCATCTAGAAGGCCCTCATAGCAGAGGAGGAGCTTATCGGTGGGGGTCAGACTAGGACACCACAAAGACCAGTAGGGCAGGTTTCATCCGGAACACAACAAAACTAGACACCAGCGAGGCATACACTGGGATATCATGGCTTCCAGAGGAGATCCACTTTCACTACACCCCGACGACCAACGTCTCAGCAGCGGACACCTTATCGGGGACCCCAACATCAGACGCAGCGTCGCCCGCAACAACAACATTTTAGGACTGTTCAGTAGAATAGACTAGGGTTCCAAGCTAGTGGACCATCATCTTCTACTTCAGGTACCAGGACTTCTAGGCCAAAGAAGGGGTGTTGTACGTGTGGGAAGCCACACTACAAGCACAATTGTATTGTGCAAGGGACCAGAGCATCCGGATCAGTTGGACCCACTACCGGGGGAGATATGGGAAAGGCCCATCGGATTCATGCAACGATGAATAACTACAAGGCAAAGCATTATTCAACTGTGCTCGAGACGACAGGTACTGTTGCTGACCAGACCCTTAGTATTTTGATAGATCCCAGTGCTACCGAGAGTTTCATTTCTGGTGCAGTGCTAAAAAGGATTAAGGTAAAGGCAGTCGAACAAGATGATTTTATCTCTGTGGAGATGGCCTTAGGAGCCAAACAGAAGGTTGGAGGAAAGGTTATGGGCTGTGCCCTTAACCTGGGAGAGTTTGTCACAAGGGCCAAGCTATACATCATGATGTTAGGATCTTATGATGTCGTGATTGGTATGGATTGGTTGGAATCGCATGAGGTGATACTCAACTGTAAGACAAAATGATTGAGCATGGTTGATGATGAGGGACAGAGACGTGTGATTGTAGGATGGAACCCAAGAGTTTCCCTAAGTTTCATCTCTTCCTTACAGCTATGGAAGAGTATGTGCAAGGGGTGCAAGCTTTATGAGATCCTTGTGTTAAATGAGAAGGGAGTAGCGAAAGGTCTAGAACACCCTCCGGTGGTGAGAGAGTTTGCAGATGTATTTCCAGAGGAGTTACCTGGGATGACACTGGAGAGAGATTTGGAGTTTACCATAGACCTAAAACCGGGGACTGAACTGATAGCAAGAATGCCTTATCAGATGTCGACCCCGGAGTTACAAGAGTTGAAAATGCAACTAAAGGAGTTGCTGGACCTAGGACTGATACGTCCTAGTCTGTCATCGTGGGGTGCACCGGTTATTTTTATACGAAAGAAGGATGGATCATGGAGGCTTTGCATCGACTACCATCAACTGAACAAGGCCATGATCAAGAATCAGTATCCCTTGCCAAGAATTGATGATCTGTTCGATCAAATGAAGGGTGCGACGGTGTTCTCCAAGATTGATTTGCGATCAGGGTATCACTAGTTGCGGATCAAGGAGGATGATGTCCCTAAGAATGCCTTTAATATGAGGTTTGGACATTATGATTTTACTGTTTTACCGTTTGGACTGACAAACGCCCCAGGGGTATTTATGAGTTTGATGAACAGGTGTTCTGCGAGTACTTGGACAAGTTCGTCCAAGTATTCTTTGATGATATTTTTATCTACTCTAGGATGATGGAGGAGAATGACGAGCACTTGCTCTTGGTACTACTGTGTCTTCGAGAGCACAAATTGTATGGGAAGTTGTCTAAATGCTCATTTTATCAATTGAGGATTCACTACTTAGGGCATGTCATCTCTGGCGAAGGCATCGTCATGGATCCAGCCAAGTTCGAGGCTATTATGGAATGGCCTGCATCGACGAATGTTACGGAAGTGCGTAGCTTTATGGGTTTAGTAGGACACTATTGAGATTTTGTCGAGGGATTTTTGAAGATAGAAAATACGATCATGAAATAGCAGAAGAAAAAGAAGAAGTTTTTTTGGACCGAGAAATGCATGGAAGAATTTCGGAGGCTTAAGGAGTTGATAACAACAACGCCAATACTAAATGTCCATGACATGGACGCAGACTTCTTGGTATGCACTGATGCATCCAAGGATGGTTTAGGCGGAGTCTTGATGCAAGACGGATGAGTGATTTATTACATTTCAAGGAAACTGAGAAGGCATGAGGAGAACTACGTGACGCATGATTTGGAGTTATGATCCATCTTATATGCCTTGAAGGTTTGGAGACACTACCTTTTTGGACAAAAATTTGAACTAAAGACTGATCATTGTGGACTACAACACATTTTTATGCTAAGTGACCTGAACGGGCGACAACAGCGTTGGCCGGAATTGCTTAGCGAGTATGACTTTGAGATTACTTACATAAAGGGAACAGTGAACCGAGTGGTGGATGCTTTGAGTCAGAGACCACGCATCTTTTCGGTGTTGCCTCTTCAGACGAATCTACGTGAGAATATTCTCACTTTATAGCGTGATGATGACTGTTACAAAGAGGTCGAGGGTTTTATCGGACACAACACAATGATGGTACCATGATTTGAGGGATTTTCATTTGATAGAGATGGTTTATTGAGGTTTAAAGGTTGGATTTATGTACCAAAAAATGATGAATTAAGGGTGTTAATCTTGAGCGAGGCTCATAGAGCAGTTTACATGGCTCACCCGGGAGTCACGAAGATGAGGGAAGACCTTAAGCCCTTATTCTCTTGAAAGGGAATGAAGGCAGACATCATCAACTATGTGGCCAGATGCCTTGAATGTCAGCAGGTAAAGGCTGAACATAGACACCCAGTGGGATTACTACAACCGCACGCTATTCCAGAATCGAAATGGGAGGTTATTTCGATGGATTTTATTGTTGGATTTTCACTGACGGCAAGGAGACATGACTCGATTTTGGTAGTAGTATACACTCTGACGAAGAGTGATCACTTTATTCCTGTGCATACGACGTATCAGGCACCTGACATAGCTAGAGTTTTCATCAGTGAGATTGTGAGGCTGCATGGTGTGCCTAAGAGGATTATATCTGATCGAGGATTGGTGTTTATTGGACGATTTTGGACGAGTTTCCAAGAGGCCTTGGGAACCCAACTTAACTTTAGTACTGCATATCACCCGGAGACTAATGGGCAGACCGAACGAATGAACCAAACCTTGGAAGACATGTTGCACATGTACGTGATGGACCACCAAAAGCGTTGGGAAGAATTCTTGCATCTAGTAGAGTTCGCTTACAACAATAGTTACCAGAGCACCATTAAGATGGCGCCTTTCGAGTTTCTTTACGGGCGACCATGTCGGACGCCCTTGAGTTGGGATCGGCTTGAGGATAGGGTCCTGGTGGGACCAAAAGTGATCCAAGAAATGGAAGAGAAAATGCAAACCATATGAAAAAGGATTAAAGAAGCGCAGGATCGACATAAGAGTTATGCCGATGCACATTGTGTCAACCATAGTTATGAGGTCGGCGATCGAGTTTTCTTGTGGGTTAAACCACATAAGAGTTCGATTAAGTTTGAGAAGGGATCTAAACTCTCTCCTAGGTTCATGGGACCTTTCGATATTGTGGAGAGAAAGGGGCCCATGGCCTATTGACTAGCCTTGCCTAATTCCTTGAGGTGTATGCACAATGTTTTCACGTATATGTTTTGAGACATTATATTAGTGATCCTACACATGTGATTGACATGAGTTCCTTGCAGGTATTGGATGAGGGAGCGCTCACGGCTGAGCTGGTCTGCATCTTAGATCATCACATTTGACAGTTACGACGTCGAACTATAGATCAAGTCAAGGTCCAGTGGGACAATTATAGTCCACACTTGACGACTTGGGAGGATGCATATGATATGCGCCGACAGTTTCCATTTTTGTTTGATAGATAGACATATGATACTGTGATACACTTATTTCTTCATTTATACTGTGAAACTTCTGGATGAAGTTTAGACCAAGAGGGGGTGTATGTAACATTCCTCTCTAGCACACTATGTGAACTTATTCTTTGAGGACACTTGCTCGCAAGGGATCCCGATTATTATGATATTAAAACATTTGTCTTTGATTATGATGTGTCATGGGAAGATGACATTTTTTTTAACTACATTGACATAAACATGTGCTATTGACTCGGTTTTTCTGAGTGTGCAGTGTTTTGGACCTTGAGGATGCAGAGGCATCGATGGAACCCCTTGGGCTCCGGATCAAGTCAGGGAGTGTGCTATTTGGGTTTTATTGATTTACTATGATATTAGTACATTTGAGATGATGATATGATGTGGACATGTTTTGACATGATTTGTTGATGATGCAGGCTGATGATAACTTACCGACCAGACTCACATATGGAGTAAAGGGGTCACACACGACTACCAGAGAGGTTGAGGGAGAGGTGTGGAAATCAACCCTTCCACAACCTACTAGCAATCCCGTCGTGGCTCGAACTATAGGTTAACAATTACCTAGTTCGAGAGGACCCATGATGTCGTGAGGGCAGACTGCGATAGTCACTCACGATGATTCTAAGAGGCGTGCAATAAGGTGAGGGCCTTATTCCTTAGAAGCCCTTAGTCTCCCACAAGTTCACCTGGTGGAGTGTTGAATCCAGGGGTTATTGATGTCTACCAATCAGTCAAGAGGGGAGTGGCACCCTTGGAGCATGTGGTGCATCCTGAAGCGCACGTCATGCAAAATAAATGAAAGAGGTGAGTGGCACCCTTGGAGCATGTAGTACGTCCTGAAGGGCACGTCGCGTTGATGATGATGGAGGTATGAACCTAGATGGACCTTAGACAATTAACACCTTAAGAAATGTTAAAACAACTCCCCTAATTAAATTTCTCCCAGTTTAGAATCTAAGTCCTTAGTCTAAACCTTCTCTAGGGGTAAAATTTTGTCTACCCTTGAGAAAACTTCTATAAAAAAATAAAATAATAAAATTAAAATAAAAACCACTTGAGTAATAATTTTGGTCTTCATAAATTCTTGGGGTAAAATAAAGGGAGTAAGAATTTAAATAAAATATGTGGATATAAAATATAAAGAAGAAACTAATTATTTTTAACTTTTGATAGTTTAAAAAAAAAAGATGCTAAATTAATAATAAAAGGGAAAAGGGGTTAAATTGCAATTGTCGTTTTTAGCTTTAATAAAAATGGGAAAGGGGGAAATTATAAAATTTAGGAAACTAGGGAATGGAGGTAACATAAAAAGGGAAAGAGGGAAAACTTATGGTAAAAAATGAGAGGTGAACTTAGTAAAGATTCTTCATTTAAGAACCTTCTAATTTTAAACTGTTTTAGCAATTTCATTTTTGGGAAAGCTTTTAAAACCTATAAGGGAATTTAGGGACACCTAGGAGTAATTTTAGGAGTGACTCTAGGAGGGTGAGGGAAATAAGAAAAAAAATTTAATTAAAGAAAATGATTAATGGAGAAACTTGGGGATTGGGTGACACATGTACGATGGATAATTTTTAGAAGTTTTTTTTTTGAACTTAAATTAAATGCGATTTAGGGAAAGAAGGGAGGTTCTAAAACTCTATAATAGAAAGGGAGGAGAAGGAAGAAGGGATCAACTGTTAGCATAACGTTACACTGCCAGATTAGTGACTTGACTGATTTACATGTGGGAGGTGGGATTTCCCAGCTCAGAGAGGAGTGGTAGCTCGGTCTTGCAAGGCAAGCTGGGAGCTAGATGTACCATCTGGATAGTGTGTAACCCCTTTGCGGCTTGAGGGGCTAAGGGAGAAGTAGAGTGCCCCTAGAATTGGCTGGGAGGTACCGGTGTAGTCTCGACGGTCGGTGAGCAGGAGTGGCACGGAGTGCGCAGACGTCACTCAGAGAAGACGATTAGGCAACGATACATTTTTTTCATTTTGCATGATAGAAGGTATTAGGACCCTGGCACTCTCTTAATGTGTCATCATTTTTATATTGGCATTATGAGATGAAAAATACTTGACTTAAGTTTGCTTATATTATCGTCGGATTGACTGGTTTACTTTTACTGTTCTTCGACGATTTTAAATTGTGTGAGGGATAAAAACATTTCTTCTTAACTCTGTCGTTGCACGTGGTTGTTGTTGTCTTGCACCTTTTATCGATTGAGCACCTCTTTGCATGGTTTCCTTGCATCCATTGAGGGATATTTTGTGCTGGTTTGTTTTATTTTATTTCTGCACTTTAATGACAGTTTCCACCTCTTAACTATAAAGTCTCTTCCTTATCCACCATGGAAGACCACGCGTGATTATGGTGTGCCTATGTTGTAAGCCTTTGTTGGACAAAAATTCATCTTCCTTTTTGATGTTAATATTGTATCTTCCACCAATTACCTTCATTCTTTAAATTGCGAGCACATCCATCTCTACAACAAATCTTGGGTTAAAATCAATCTTAGACTTGTGACAGTGATTTTAGTGACCTGTTGAAGGCCCTTCTCTGTGTACTACTTTATTGCATGCCTTGGGTTGCTGGATGTTGGCTCTGTGGTTTTTAAAAAGGAAATTGAAGGTTTACTCTCTACTGTAACTAAGGCTCAACGATTATTAAAGATGGTGTTATTACAATTTCTGAAAAATGCGCCCACTGTGTGCACTGGTAAAACCTTTTAAAAATTTACGACCTCACACCATCTCTTAATGACTTGATCAAGGCCGACTATGGCAAATGGGTGACCGCCACTATTTTCGTATGACTTTACTTAAGAGCACGATTGGAAATGTGATTGAATGCTGTGAAACCTTGACATTGCCTCGAATGTTCCTGTAGTGTACCTTTTTCACTACCGAGGCTTTCAAAACCTCTCTCTAACCAATATGTACACAGACTTTTACATAACTCATACTGGAATTATATAACCACATTCATTCAAGAAAAGTAATACATTTAACTCAGAGTAAAACATATGAATTACTGCTATATTCAACAAGCATTTATCTTTATCATATTAATTCATATACACAGCAGAAAACATGATACATAGACAACTCAATCATGCAAAACATGGTCAAAGAATAATTCAGGTACTTATCTTTATCAATGGTGGAATCCACCAACCAAATGCAGGCCTTCCACGAACCTCCCCGCCATAGACCGCACTGCTCCTCAACTCAACAGTGGGTCACCCCCGAGCTGGGACTGAGCTCCACCTCAGGGCAAGGAATCTAGACTCAGGCTGAGGTTACAGGGAATTCAGTCACACACAACCACCAGGAAGAAGCTCTCCAGGAATCTCCCATGCTCACTTCCCACAGACCCTCATTCCCCACATGCTTGTTCCACCCTAGGAGAGTGCACCTTCTCTGTCACCTAGACAGGCCTTCGGCTGCCAGTCTCCCTTACCTTGGGTTACAGGAACAAACCGGACCGAAAGTCTTCGAGTTCTGTGGAAGCTACAGGGTTCCTTCCAAGAACTCTCTCCTTCCTCTGTGCACTCTCTCACCTGGAGGGAGTCGCTCACAGGCCAACAAGCCTCACGTAGTCCAGAACTGCGCACCACGACAAACACAGGGAAAATGGACATAGGCTTCCCAAGAACCAATTTAGCAGTCACAGGATGTTCTCTCGGTCAAGATTTCAGAATAGGGCTTCACACACAAGCTCGTTCAGCTTTTCCTGGGAAAACAGAGACTTTTCTCGAAATTGACATGGGCATTTAGTTCAGGGAATGCACACACTGGTTTTCTCTCACAGACAAAATTCACGGCTCTGAACAAGGGTAAACATACATTCTTCAGCACCCCACCTAGGTTTCCTCTCTGTAACAGACATATTCGAGGTTTCTTGCAGACTGGCTCGTACCGCTCCTGCTCAGGGCAGTCGGGTCGAATGGAATGTGAGAGATCCCCCCTCACCGTTGTTCATTTCCCGTTTTATTTTCATGCATCAAGGTGGACATTTGTCACCCTGGGAACTGCATGCGTTCCACCAGCACTCGTTCCTCCCACCACTTGGGAAATCACGTGTCCTTCCAGAAGGACTTAGGATAAAAACATATGATGCACATATCTTTTTGAAACAATATTAAAATATTATTTCCAGGTTTAAGCCCCTAGGATCATCACTCATCCCCTTTCCCACCTTCCAACCCCTAGTTCCTTTCCCACTCTGTGGACGCTCAGTCCCCCTTCACTCATTCATCGTGGTCGGTCTGCACCTGGCGGTATTTATATTTTATTAAATATTGTGCATACATACAAGTACAACAACAGGCTCCTGGCCTTCAAACACTTAGGCTTCCTGGCCTAACAACCACATAAGCCTTCCAACTTATACAAAACTTGGCTCACCATCCTATAGAGCACATTTACAATTCATTGCATATATCATGATCTGTAATGGGGCTCGACCTTGGGGACACTACAATCCCCCTCCCCTTATTTTTGCACTGTCCTTAGTGCAACTTACACTGCATCTATGTGTCCTCAAAATTTTCAAAAAGATGCGGGCATTCTACCTGCATTACTTCTTCATTCTCCCATGTTACGTCCTCAGGACCGTACCAGGTCCACTGGACCTTTACAAGCCCTATAGCTCGATTCCAGAGCTGCTTGCTTTTCCTGTCCAATATGCGCACAGGATGCACTTGCAGGACACCTTCTGGTTCCACCTGAATCACAGTCCAATCAATAACATGATTAGCATCAGGTACATATTTCTTAAGCAGTGAAACATGAAACACATTATGTACAGTCATAGATGCAAGTAATGCAAGCATGTATGCAACTGGCCCAATCCTTTCTAGGATCTCAAATGGCCCACAAAATCTTGCTGCCAACTTGGTGCAACTTCCCAATTTCAGGGAACTCTTGTTAGTTTTCACTTTCAGGAAAACATGGTCACCCACTTTGAATTCTCTATGGGTTCTGTTACTATCAGAGTAACTTTTCTGCCTGTCCTGGGTAGCTTTTAGATTCTGTTTGATTTTTATCATCTGATCTTCCATCTCTTTGAGTAGTTCGGGTCCAACTACTACTCTATCAGCTGGATTATCCCAGATCACTGGAGTGTTGCACTTTCTTCCATAAAGTGCTTTGAATGGGCTCATCTTCATAGATGTATGATACCCATTATTGTAGGCAAATTCTACCAGATGCAGGTAGTCTTCCCACCTTGATGGTTTATCCATCACATACATCCTCAACATGTCTTTGATTACTCTATTTACTCTCTTTGTCTATCCATCAGACTCGGGATGATACGTTGTACTATAGTTTAGTTCATTATGAATCCTTTGAACAGTCCTTTCCAGAAATTTGAAGTGAATTTCGGGTCCCTATCAGACACAATTGTCTTAGGAATTCTGTGCAAGTGTGCAACTTCTTTTAAAAAGATATCAGCAACATCTACTGCTCTGTGGGTGGTTTTCAGTGGAATAAAATGGGCATCTTTAGTAAGCTTGTCCACCACCACCATGATTGAATGATGCTGCTTGCTTGTTCTGGGCAATCCTGTGATAAAATCCATTGTTACCATGTCACATTTCCATTCAGGAATAGGTAAAGGTTGCAGCAACCCTGCTGGGTGCCTATGCTCCGACTTAACCTTCTGGCACTCCATACATCTGGCGATATATTCAACTATTTCTTTCTTCAAACCCGACCAAAAATAATGGCTTTTGACTACTGACACAGTCTTCTGATATCCAAGATGTCCAGCATAAGCCATGTTATGCATCTCCTTCAGAATTTCCAGCTTCAATTCTCGGTCATTAGGTACATACACTCTATTTTTATACATAAGTGGACCCTCAGTTCCTAAGGTATAACCTTCCTCGTTTTGTGGTTTCTCATGCTGTTGTACCTTTGCTACCAGTCTTTTGTACTACAAATCAACATTTGCAGCTTCAAGAATTCTATGTTTAATCTCAGTTCTATACATGCTAATGGCTGTAGCATGTAATTCTTGCACTTTTCTACTGAGTGCATCAGCCACCTTATTTTCTTTCCCTTTGATATGCTTAATATCAAAGTCATATTCACATAGAAATTCCAGCCATCTAATTTTCCTGGCATTTAGGGTTGGCTAATCAAATAA
The DNA here is from genome assembly GCA_009831015.1 of Picea engelmannii. NCBI lineage: Eukaryota > Viridiplantae > Streptophyta > Pinopsida > Pinales > Pinaceae > Picea > Picea engelmannii. The sequence goes on from ML785592.1 coordinate 94,831, forward strand.
ATACTTCAGACCATTATGGTCTGTTCTCAACTCAAATTTCTTGCCCATGAGGTAATGTCTCCATTTCCTCAAGGCATGGACGATTGCTGCCAGCTCCAAATCATGAGTGGCATAATTCTTCTCATGCTCCTTCAACTTTCGGGATTCATAGCAAACTACAAATCCTTCTTGGCTGAGAACTCCTCCCAACCCCTCCTTACACACATATGTGCACACTGCATAATCCTTGTCTGGATCTGCAATCTTCAGGATTGGAGCACTAGTGAGTAGTTGCTTTAGTTGCTGGAAGCTACTCTCACATTCATCAGTCCACTAAAACTTCTTCTCCTTCCTTTGCAAGGAAGTGATAGCATGCGCTATATTTGAGAATCCGGCTATGAACCTCCTATAATAGCCTTCCAGACCCATAAAAGATCTAACTTCCGCCACATTTCTTGGCGTTGGCCATTCTTGAATGGCCTGCACCTTCTCAGGATCCACAACGATTCCCTCCTCTGATATAATATGCCCCAAGTAATGGATCTGCCTTTGGTAAAAGGAGCACTTGCTCATTTTTGCGTACAACTGGTGTTCTCTCAACACCTGTAGCACCATTCTCTGGTGTTGTTCATGTTCTTCCTCTGTCTTGGAATACACCAAGATATCATCCAAGAATACTATGACAAACTTGTCCAGATAATTTCTGAACACTCCATTCATTAAGCACATAAAGACAACAAGCGCGTTGGACAGTCCAAACGGCACCACTGTAAATTCATAGTGACCGTACCTTGTTCAAAAGGCGGTCTTGGTGATGTCTTCATCTTTTATCCTCACTTGATGACATCCAGATCGAAGATCTATTTTCGAAAATACTTTCGCATCCTTTAACTGATCAAAAAGATCATCAATCCTTGGCAGAGGATATTTGTTTTTGACAGTTACTTTATTCAACTGTCGAAAGTCAATGCACAACCTTATCGTCCCATCTTTCTTCTTCACAAATAGGACTGGGACTCCCCATGGTGACATGCTGGTATGAATGTAGCCTTTCTTTAATAGCTCTTCGAGCTGCAATTGCAACTCTTTCAGTTCTGGCGTACTCATCCTATAAGGAGCTTTCGAAACTGGAGCTGCTCCAGGCATTAGATTTATAGAAAAGTCAATGTCCCTCTTCGGAGGTAGTCCAGGCACCTCCTGAAACACGTCCTCAAACTCTTTGAGCACCCTGTGGTCTTCCAGATTCGAGACCACATTTTGGAATACTTCTTCTACCTGTGCTGCAAATAATTGACAGCCTTTCCGGTAACATTTCTTCAACTGCATGGCTGAGATTTCTCTAACAGCCACATCTCTGGAAATTCCTTGGATTGTTACCTGATTTCCTTCTTCTTCCAGACATGTGAATCTCTTGTTAAGACAATCCAGAAGGGCATGGTGCTGGTCCAAACAGTCCATCCCAATTAAGAAATCATATGAGACTAAAGGCAAAATATTCAATTCATCCTTAGTGTTCATTCCTTTCATGTCCATTGTACAAGACTTAACCAATTCAGTGACCTTCCTCTTGGTCCCTGTGGCTAACTGCACTAACCAAGACTTCCCATGTTTGCTCTTCGTTAGATGCAAACTTTCCACCACTCTAGGATCTACATAACTATGGCTAGCCCCTGAATCAATTAA
>ML785592.1:96542-154713 GCA_009831015.1 Picea engelmannii
TGCAAACTTTCCACCACTCTAGGATCTACATAACTATGGCTAGCCCCTGAATCAATTAAAATAACAAGTGGTCGGTTGTTGATCATACCTTCCACTTCAATCATGTGCGATTGAAATTCCACTTGCTTGTTGTCCAGGGCTGCATAGATCCTCGACATTCTGCTGCCCATATCCTCCACTGTTTCAGCTTGCTGAACAGTATGAACAATTCTTGCTTTGTATTTTCTGTGGGGGCAGTCTCTGTACCTATGATTCCCTTTACAGCCCCAACACTCCATGGGTGGAGGCCTTGGCATCTGTTCACTCCCTTCAACTTTCTTGGGCTCTTTAAAATATGACTGTCCCCAAGGACTGTTTCTGAAAAAGGAAGGCTTGCTTCCCTTCTGCCTCTGTTCTTTCTTAAACGTCTTCTGGTTATCCCAAGCCTTCCAAAAGGTAGGCTTTTCTCTTTGTTGTTCGTATAGGCATTTCGCCCTTCTTATGGTTTCTTCCATGGTCTTAGGATCATCTTATTGAATCTTGTCACCAATGGAAGGTGGCAGTCCACTCAGATACCTCTGAATTTTGACAGCCTCATCTTTGATGAATGGGACATACTTCAGTAGTTCCAGAAAACTTCGTTCATACTCATCAATGGTCATGCTGCTTAGCTTGAGTTCGAAGAACTCCTTCATCTTTCTGTCATAGTATCTTTTAGTCAGGTATTTCTTCTCGAAATACCTCTTAAACTCCTTCCACGTGACCTCTTTCTCTCTGATGTGCTGCACCTACACAAACTGATCCCACCACATGGATGCTTTTCCTTTCAGTTGTTACTTTGCAATTCTTCCTTCTGCATGGGTGGAATAATTCTGCAATTGGAAGTATTTCTTCATGCCAAGCAACCATGTCTCAGCATCTTCCTCCTTCTTATGTTCTCCATCGAATGTTGGAGGCTTAATATTGTTCATCTCTCCTTTTAATGCCTCCCTTCCATATTTTCGATGTTTTCTGGTAGGGGATGGGCTTGAACTACTATGTGTCTCCTTGCCAGAATGCTTCGGGGAGAGACAGTAATTTATGTTACCACTCCTCGATCTCCTTCTCCCCTCAGGGGTTTTGACACTTCTTGATCTGCTTGTGTCACTCCCTTTTTCCAATTTCTTTTCTATTCTTTCCAGGCTCTTCAACATTTTTAAATTGAATTCACCCTGCCGATCTTGGATTTTCATGAGCTTTCAACTATCAGCTAGGCGAGCCTGGGCATCTTTCTGTAATCTTTCGATGAGTTGCATCATATGTTCTTCCTTATCCATCTCTTTTCCGTGCCCATTAGAGTTCGATCCTTCGACTCCTAGGTTAACATCCTTTCCTTCCTGTTTGTCTTCCATTTCAGGGGTAATCTGCACTCTTCCCCATTCCATACTCGACGTTGATTAACTGGAGTTCTGGCCTTCTTTTAACTCTGCACACACACTGTGCAATTGAATTCAAAATCTGTCAGGCCATTAAACTTCATGAACAATCCACAACATTTATAACTAATACGAACAAGAACGAAAGACATTTCAACTTCACAAAGTTTTCTGAGTTGTCTGGCTCTGCAATTTCTGGGACTTCGAAACTTCAGAATCTCGGTCCACGAAAATCCGACAGTTAAATATATGAAACCCAAGTCTCCCTTTTCACAACTCGCAATTTCGCGAGTTCGTGAGTCGAAGACCCTCGACTCATTTCCTCTAACCGCTGATACCCGAGATGCGACATGGGTATGTCTCCCTCCTCGCTAGCATCTGCTATGCATGACTGTAGCTTAGGGCTAAGTGCTAGCACCCTTCACTATTCGCACCTTCATGAGTTGTGGCATCCAACCCTGGTGCCTTCCTTTGATGAAACCCCGAGAAGCGATGTTGACTTTTCTCCTCTCATTCTCGCTACTTCGTGACTTCGCGAGTCTCAATGTCGAGCTCCCATGCCCTTATCTCGCGAGTTCCCGAAATCATGAGTTACTTTATTCTCCGGGCCCATAGCACAACTGTCGCCCTTCACCACCGTGGCATGTGGTACGTTCAGGAGGGTCCACGTCACTTTTAATGATGTCATCAAGTCCCACCTCTCTCGCTTCTCTTCTTGTCCCACTGGCACGTGGTACTTTTCCATGTGTCTGCGTGGTTCTCCTCCCCTTACGCGATCGCAGTCGTACCTCCTATCAGGGTTTCATACTTTCCAAAGCCAAAACACAAACGTCCTCAGGATTCGCGATTCCCCGAACCTCGATTTTCGATGGATGAATCTTCTATCGGGACTTTCCCCGATTGCCTGGGTTACTGCCACGCATCCACAATGAATAGACGATTTTGATTCAATCTTGGGACTTCACCTAGTGCAAGATAAAAAATTCTCACCTATGTGAGTCCGGGTGTCTAGATCTCCGAATTGGACGATCACGCGATAGTCGTCCTTCCTTAGATGGATGGCTCAGATTCTCTCTCTCTAATTCGGAGATTTCTCCCCTAAATACTAAGGTTTAACCTTCGGCATCTCCCAACAGATCCAATGGCTGTCAGGTTTTTCGACTGAGATCTGACGGCTCAGACCATTTCTAACTAACTCTGGATTTCGCGTATCGCGATTTTCCAATCCCCTGTGCAATATCCAAAGGCTTTAAACCTTGTGCACATTCTCCATATCTGACGGTTACAAGGGTTCTCCTTCCCTTTCGAATAGATCCTATGGTTCTAACACCATTGGTGTAGAGACCTGTCTCCCCATGGCCATAGACCACACCAGTTGTGGTTTCATAGCACCACTATACCTCCTGAGCTTAATAAAAACTCGTCAAGTGTGTCCTTGACGCTTCGGAGCAAACCAGGGTCCGAAATTGGTCCTCCCGACTCAATTTCCCCTCGCATTGTCATTCCAAAGACCGCTCCATTGGCCCATTTAGGCTCAGTGTCCAAACCTTCGCTCTGATACCAATTTGTAGTGTACCTTTTTCACTACCGAGGCTTTCAAAACATCTCTCTAACCAATCTGTACATGGACTTTTACATAACTCATACTGGAATTATATAACCACATGCATTCAAGCAAAGTAATACATTTAACTCAATGTAAAACATATGAATTACTGCTATATTCAACAAGCATTTAGCCTTATCATATTAATTCATATACACATCAGAAAACATGATACATAGACAACTCAGTCATGCAAAACATGATCAAAGCATAATTCATGTACTTATCTTTATCAACGGTGGAATCCACCAACCAAATGTAGGCCTTCCATGAACCTCCCAGTCGTAGACCGCATTGCTCCTCAACTCAACAGTGGGTCACCCTTGAGCTAGGACTGAGCTCCACCTCAGGGCAAGGAATCTAGACTCAAGCTGAGGTTATAGGGAATTCAGTCACACACAACCACCAGGAAGAAGCTCTCCAGGAATCTCCCATGCTCACTGCCCAAAGACCCTCATTCCCCACATGCTTGTTCCACCCCAGGAGAGTGCACCTTCTCTATCACCTGGACAGGCCTTCGGCTGCCAGTCTCCCTTACCTTGTGTTACAGGAACAGACTGGACCGGAGGTCTCCGAGTTCTGTGGCAGTTACAGGGTTCCTTCCAAGAACTCTCTCCTTCCTCTGTGCACTCTCTCACCTGGAGGGAGTCGCTCACAGGCCAACAAGCCTCATGTAGTCCAGAACTGTGCACCACAAAAAACACATGGAAAATGGACACAGGCTTCCCAAGAACCAGTTTAGCAGTCACAGGATGTTCTCTCGGTCAAGATTTTAGAATAGGGCTTCATGCACAAGCTCGTTCAGCTTTTCCTGGGCAAACAGAGACTTTTCCCGAAATTGACATGGGCATTTAGTTCAGGGAATGCACAAACTGGTTTTCTCTCACAGACAGACTTCATGGCTCTGAACAAGGGTAAACACGCATTCTTCAACACCCCACCCAGGTTTCCTCTCTGTAACAAACATATTCGAGGTTTCTTGCAGACTGGATCGTACTGCTCCTGCTCAGGGCAGTCGGGTCGAATGGAATGTGAGAGATCCCCCCTCACCGCTGTTCCTTTCCCGTTTTATTTTCATGCATCAGGGTGGACATTTTTCACCCTGGGAACTGCATGCGTTCCACCAGCATGCGTTCCTCCCACCACTTGGGAAATCACGTGTCCTTCCAGAAGGACTTAGGATAAAAACATATGATGCACATATCTTTTTGAAACAATATTAAAATATTATTTCCAGGTTTAAGCCCCTAGTCTCATCACTCAGCCCCTTTCCCACCTTCCAGCCCCTAGTTCCTTGCCCACTCTGTGGACGCTCAGTCCCCCTTCACTCATTCATCGTGGTCAGTTTGCACCTGGCGGTGTTTATATTTTATTAAATATTCTGCATACATACAAGTACAACAACAGGCTCCTGGCCTTCAAACACTTAGGCTTCCTGGCCTAACAACCACATAAGCCTTCCAGCTTATACAAAACTTGGCTCACTATCCTATAGAGCACATTTACAATTCATTGCATATATCATGATCTGTAATGGGGCTCGGCCTTGGGGACACTACAGTTCCAACCTTTAATGTTTTGAATCCGAGGTTAGCCATCGCACTAGAAGGATTTTAAAATTTAAATTTTCCACAGAAAACAGGGACAAGTGTGTCAAAGAGGTGTTGCCTACACTTCTGTTTTGCGTAGTTGAGCAACATTTCTCTTTATAGATTAAAGGTTGAAAATTTTTCATAGATTTAATAATCTTACTCTTGGCAACCATCGCTCTAATGGACGGTAAACGCCATTATCTTTTATATTTAGAATTTGTTAAACTCTGGTAGTCTTGAAATGTTGGGATAACAATGTGCAAGATCAGTCTAAGGCACTGCCATATTTGAAGGGAAATCGGGTGGTGATTAAAATCTTCTAAAATAGTTTCATCAAAACTTTGAAAACCCACTCCAACATTCCACCTTCTAACGGACGTGAGTATTGAAGAAGGCACCCATATGTGGGGTGTTGAAGCATAGCTCTGGCATGAAGGGCTGTAACTCATTTTAAAGCTTAAATTGTTACCATTTAAACTCTTAACAATTCGTCCCTGCAAACGGTGTTCATTCCATACATTTTCACCCCTGCCAACCGTGTCAAGTTTCATACCATTTTTTCCTCTGTACTGTGTCCAATTCTTACTCATTTTTTCCCACCTCTGCGAATCGCATGAGGTACGGCTGTGACAGAGATTCTCTGATAGCTTCGAGTGATGGCTGGTAGTTTGAGGCATGAATTCTGGCCTGTGCATCAGTTACCCGTTTGGTCTGGCATGCACTCATTGTCGCTAGTCTTTATTGTTAATGATAACGTAAATAGTGTTTGTAAAGGTAAATGCAATTTTTAAGGTAATTTTGTTATTGTAATACATAAAGGTGATGTCATTAAATTTATTGTTTGTGAATTATGTAACTGTAATATATTGTTATTTTAATAAGTAAGTGTAATGCTACTCTAATGAGATTTTATTGTTATTTTAATTGCAAGTTATTATAATATAAAATGAAATGTTGATTATGTTTTAGGGTAATGTTATTGCAATATAAAATAAATGTAATGTTAGTGTTAGATAAAAGGAAATGTAATTTTATGGTTATTTTGTTTGAAAAATTATTATAATATCAAATGTAATGTTGATTCTGGTTTAGGGTAATGTTATTGCAATATAAAGCAAATGTAATGTTAGTGTTAGATAATAGGAAATGTAATTTTATTGTTATTTTGTTTGGAAAATTATTATAATATAAAATGTAATGTTGATTCTGTTTTAGGGTAATTTTATTGCAAATATAAAGTAAATGTAATGTTAGTGTTAGCTAACACGGAATGTAATTTTATTGTTATTTTAATTGCAAGGTTATTGTAATATAAAATATAATGACATTGTTATTTTATTGTAAGGTTATTGAATTTTACTGTTATTGATGACATGTAAAATGTAGGGTCCTTGAATTAAGTACCACAAATTATTATGATTTAGGAAATGGGGATTTTTCATTTAATTCAATTCACATCATTTTAAGGTTGGGTTGGGTAACTCGTCGATTTTTGAAAATTAAATGGAGTAATTGGTCTGTAATTCATGTCAATTGAGTCATAGATAATGCCTTGTTTTAATAATGGTTGGTCATTGTCTGAGTCCTTCTGACTTGTGCTTTCCGTGGAGGATGTGGTTGTTTATTAATTATTGTTGTACTTAGTTGTAAACATTTTATTGCTTGAACTGCTTGTGTTGGGCGAGTTGTAGAAACCTCCATGTTCGTCAGAACAATCGCCAACCCTGAGATCTTAAATGGTTAAAATTGATGGGAACCTAGGCTTGAGCGTTGCTTATGTGTCTTGGAGGTCCTAACCATTGCAGGGTAGGACGGGCAGGTAGTCAGTGTTATTTATTGTCGATTGATTTTCGTTCATTGCTTGCAGATACTCGATGTGCATCTTAGGTCATAATGTTGTGTTCGTCATTGTATGTGTCTTGTTCGTTGTCGGGTGGCGACGCAGAGTCGAATGTATTTATTATCCTTGTACACACGCACACACACAAAAGAAAGAAAAAAAACAAATTTACACTTATTATGAGAGGTTTGTTCTCGTAATGAGGAGGCACGTTACATATGCAACATTATGCCTATATCAATTGAAAAGGAAGTAAACATATTTATATAAATGAAATGAATTTCCACTAGTTACTTTCAAAGACATCATCATAAAAAGTGCTTGTTCAATTTTTTATGTAAACGATGGAAAAACATATCTCATGCTTCACATGTATAATAACTGGTATAAATCCATGTTTATTTTGGATTTACTATGTGCCCAGTAGTATTATGTGCATACATAATTATATATTTATATTTTATTAATTAATATATTATTAAACTATTTTAATATTTTTTTTTCAATTGTTTATAGGATGATGATGGTGGTGAACATTCACTAAGATCAAGATATATTTTACTTAAAGTGGATATTGATATCTTTTATTGATGGTTAACATTGAAATAATTTTTTTATTATTAATATTTTTTTAAATGTCACTTGTCAACTCCATGTTAACCTTGGAGGGAGTTACACATCTCCCTCATGCCAGAATGTAGAAAGCATCTCTCAAGAAAATAAGACATTTTTAACTTTCAATTTCTCTCTCTATATAAAGTTGATATAAAATTCTTTTACTTAAAGTGAACCTTGAAATATTTTATTGTTATTAATATTTTTCCAAATGTAATTTGTCAACTCCATGTTCAACATAGAAAGAATTATACTTGTCCTTCATATTGAGCTATAGAATCTGAAAAGAAATTGTTCTCTCTCTATATATTATTTAAGGTGGACACACATTTTTTTTGTTATTAATATTTTTATTCACTTTCAATTACTCTCTATAAAGTTGATGTAAATTTATTTTAATTAAGGTGTAGATTGAAATATTGTATTTATGGTGCATATTGAAATATTGTTTTTAAATATCACATATTAAATCTATATTAAGCATGGAAAGAATTATACATCTCCCTCATTCTAGACCGTAAGAATATCTTTTGATACAATAATACTCATACCCAAGTGAAAAAAACTACCTTTAAATATAATAATAAATATGATTTATGCTCTCAAGTATAAAAACTACATACATAGTCTTTATCCAACATTATCATTTTCGTACATAGTCTTTATCCAACATTATCATTTCCATAATAAATAATGATTTTTTTTGTTTGTATACACTATAGTAATTATTCCAAATGGGAGAATCTGGTTCAAAGCCATGCTTAAATGAACTTTTAAAATGGAAATTTGGCCAAAATAAAAGACACCTTACTCTATGTGGCCTCTCCTTTTTCTAAATCCATAATGCCTCTAACTATTGTGTTACGGGATACCACATGTTATCACCATAATGATTATGCTTGAAATCTGAGTTTAAATTTGGCAGGTGACTAAAGCAGTGTAGAGACATGGCGTCATTTGGAGGCTGAGGTCATATGTGGCGGCAATGTGGACAAATATAGTGGGAGCGCGAAGGAGGGAATCCTACGGACCGTTGATCTTGAAGTGGCCCAGATCAACGGTTGAGACCCATATCGGGAGACAAAATAACACAAAATTTAATTAAGCGGGGGCCGATCAGGGAAAACCATTATGGTTTTGGTAGTGGATGCATGGCATCCTTAGAAGTACTTCGACACGAAAAGAAGTTTGCCTGAAACCATTTTCCAAGCAACCCCGATGTCACGTGGTCTAATGTGTCAAATCAACAACTCGTGGGGGGAGGTGACGGCTAGTCAAATCACCTCACGTCGTTGGTTCGAGTACTTCCCATTCGACATGTCAAGTGAACGTCATCGTATAACTAACTCAAAAGATTATAATTCAAAATAGATTAGTGAAGCATGACAAATCAACGTACCATGTCAGTAATTCATTATTAGGATTCAACGATTACCGGTCTTCAGATATGGGTGGCCTTATTCTATTCCGGGAAATTGTCGTCTCATGCATAAGTGAAGTAATCTCGAGTTGGATTGATTTCCTGAGTTCTGTAGAATTAAGGGAGACGAAATCGTGGTCTGTGCGAGGCTAGAAGACATGGACAACACCAATCGAAAAGTATCTAGTGCAACAGGGTTTTCGACCAACATGTCAAGCTTATCAATGAGTAAGAGAGAAAGGTTGGTTGCGCAGATATTAGCAACTAAATTTCATACTGAACCTGTGACTGGACCAGAATCAGGGGTCAGATTAAACCCTGTTATGAAGGACCTAATAATCAATAGACATGTGGACAAAATCTACGAGTAGGCAGTGAAGAAGAAGTGGAGTAAATGACAAAAAATATAAATCAAAACTGAGGCGATGGAGAGCATCGGGGAAAATCAACTAGTCTGGTTGAGCACTCTAAAGGAGGAAATTGCCAAGCTGGAATAAATTCTCAAGTAGGATTGAGTATGTTCGAACAAATTTTGGACAGACGACGGTCGAAGAGAAAGGCCCTAGATGTGTGAGACCTGTTCGTAACGATCCCTTTAAAAAAGGATAATTGTCTTTATAAATAGTTTCTTTTTGTAACTGATTTCTATTTTTAGAATTATAGGGAAGTTTTAACGTTTTAAATTCCTCTCTCTCTCTCTCTCTCTCTCTATATATATATATATATATATATATATATATATTATCTCAAGGATATAGAAAACATGGAGAAAAGAGGAGCCTGCCCTTTGAGTAGGAAGATCTTTGTAAACTTTGGGGCTAGAATGAATATATAAATGCAAAAGAAGATTTTGGATTGTTTATGAAAAGATTCTAACTGGCGGTGATATGAGTCTTGTGTTCTCTCATAGTATGTGATTCTTGTAATATTATATTTCATTTACACTTTCATCTGTCTAAATTGGAGAAACAAAAACCTAGAATTCATCATTGCGATGCTCTTGGCTTAGCAATTTAGACTATGTTTATTTCTTTTTAACCAATTCAGAATTCAATTTAATATGCTCTGATGCAGTTATATGTTTCTTTTTCCTCTTATGCCATGCAAATTTTAGATATAAACTCAGACTCATCACCTCATTTATCCTTTTCTTCTTAATAGTTTTCATGTTTTGACAATGCATTGTTCATTCTAGACTCCATAGCCCAAATGTTATCTTCATTTCTTCAGTTATTTTATATCAAAACCCCAAAACAAATCAAATCTAGCCGTTGATTGCTAAAGAAATATCAAGTGACACGAAAGATCCCTCTCTGAGTTGAGAAGGCTAGTGCCTCAGCTCTAAAGCTAGTTGAAACAGTTACCTTTGTCGTTTGTCTATTCAACCAGACAAAATTTACAAATTGCTAACACCACAAACACTAAACAAATATATCATGGGCATGGTAGATTGATCTTTTTACATGAAGAAAATAATTGAAAGGACTCGACCATTATTAATACCATTGACAAGTGGAGATTCCCAAAGTTTCTCATTTTGACGAGCAAAATTGTAGGTATAATCAATTATAAAGCCATGTGTCATTGAAGAAGTATAATAAGGATTAAGGTAAGGGTGTTATTGTTGGTCCATACACTAAAGGTTAGAAATTCAAGGACATAGAGAGCCCAAGAATGAATAAATAAAGAATACCACATAAAAGAAAAAATCCAAAGAAAAAGCATTTGAGTGGAGTTGAAAAATAATGCACCTTCATGGAATGCAACGTGAATTCTTCAAGAATCGAGAGAGAAGACTACCAAAATCATATGGAGCTCCCAAATTTCAAAATAGAAACAACATGAAAGTGAAGATAGATAAATAATGGACATGCTTAAATTACATCTAACAAGAGAGAAAACATAGACTAAAACCTTCGGACCAAAAAACTCCACCTTTTGGATGCTTTTTGATGTAGGAGTATATTTGGACTCGTGCAATCAACTATAAAATATTTATTTTTAATATGCATTTCTTATTATTTAGTTACTTATTTTAGTAGGAGGAATAATGAGGCCATTATTGTTATAGAATTGAATCAACTATAAAATATTTATTTTTAATATGCATTTCTTCGTATTTAGTTACTTATTTATTTTAGTGGGAGGAATAATGAGGTCATTATTGTTATATAATTGAACAATGTTGTTAAAATACAAATACCTAAAAGTGAAAATTGGAATAGTCAAAATATGAGATGCACCACAAGCTATATTGAGAATCTATAGAGATGGTTTAAGAGGAGGTGAAGAGTTATAAACACTATTGGGATACCATGTGAACTGAAAAGTTTAAAATAAAATTGTAAATCTATTGAATTAGAAGAGGAGAGGAGTTCCAACAGTCTGCAATAGGAGAAGAGAAGGTTGAGCTCTAGATCTGCAATAAAGAAGAAAATAGAAAATACTAGCTCATGTTTAGGGGAGTCTGAAATTATTTTCCATTCTGATCACACTACTCTGAATATTGTGAATTGTAGAGAGACTAATACCTACATATTGTAATCCATGGTATAAATTGGTGTAGTATTCAATAAAGAATTAGATTCTATCTATTTCCCTTTTTTTTCATGTTAGTTACATTATTAATTTTATCATATTTAGTTATGTAGTATTTACATACTCTGGTGGCTTAAGTAACATACTTCTGTAGTTGTTTCACTTTAATAGTGGTGATCTAGTTCTATAGTGTGTTAAAAATTATATAAATCGGGTGGTGCATCAAGTCATATCACATGAAGGTTCATCTCTAGTTGAGAATTTGCATAATTGTCATAAAAAATTCTCTCTTGAGAGTCAGGTTTTTCAAGATCACTTCCTTTGCAACTGTGGAAACAAGGAGACATGAGAGAGGGTTATTTATTCTTTTTTTTTTTTTAGAGATGAGTGGTGAAAGGAAATTCCAAAACAAAGGCATGTGAATGGTATTTTGGTTGAGGAATACGAGAAAACTTCTAAGGATGTCATTGTGAAAAGGAGCAGATCAAGGAGGTGCAAGGAACAAGAATTGGAGAAATTGAGAAGGAAAATTGGAGAGTTAGAGAGAAAACAAATTGGAAATGTTAGAGTTGTAATGAATTTAGAATCAAAAGATGAGATGGAGGAAGAATGAAATGTTGATGAAAGAGACCCAACCAAGCATTTGATATCATTTTTGAAGGATAGAGGTAATGCAAGGGTGGAAGTTTCTTTCTATGATGACAGTCTTAAAGAAGAGACTCTTGTGGATTGGATGGGAAAGATTGAGATACAGTTTGAGTATGTGAATGTCCAAGAATTGAATAGAGTTTGTTTTTCAATAACAAAGTTAAAGGGAATGTTGCACTCTGGTGGGATGTTGTATAGAAAGAAAAAGTAGAAAAACAACATGAGAAGATAAATGCCTACAAGAAAATGGTTAGTAAGATAAAGAATAATTTCTTTCCTACTGATTACCAACAAATTTTGTGCAAACAAGCACAAAATTTGAAATGAAAAGAGACCTCTATCTAGGAGTACATGGAATAATTTTTCAAAGTATCTCTCATATCATGTAATAAAGAACCGAAGTATCAAAGGGTAGTGAGGTATGTGAATGGATTGAATTTATAGATCCAATATGAGATGAGTGTCCATTATTTTTGAAATATTAATTAATCATATCATATTTCTTTAAAGGTAGAGGTAAATTTGAATAGGAAGTGGAAACATAGTTGCAGAGGAGAGAATTGTAGAGGAAGAGGAAGAACAAAGGCTACAAGAGGACATTCTAGCGAAGTGAAAGACACTAAAGAATCCAACAGTCAAATTTCCAAAGAAGACAAGCATGTTGGTAGAGGAAAAGGGTTCAAAATAGGCAAGGGTAAGTATGTCATTACTTGCTAGAGATGTGGAGTAGAAGGGCACAAAGAATATGAATTCCTAGAGAAGAACAATCTAGGGAGAAGGAATGAGGCTAGGACTCATATCACATAGGAAGGTGAGGCATCAACTATGGGAGACATTATTGTATTACTTCATCATGAATATGATGAAAATATTATGTTTAGAAGGGTGTTACTCAAACCTTAAAAGAAGGATATGAAAGAACCTGAATAAAGGAAGAGATTTTTTAAAACTAAATGCAAGGTTTAAAGTAAATGATACAATTTGATCATATATGGAGGGAGTACATGAAATTTGGTGTCCACAGTGGTGATTGATAATATGAAATTAAAGTGCATCATGCATCCCAATCCATATTGGGTTTAATGGTTATACAAGGGTCAAAAAGTCACTATGACAGAGCAATGCTTACTGAGTTTCTAGATCAACAACTTTTGTGACCAAGTATTATGTGATGTGGTGGAGATGGATGCATGCCATGTATAACTTGGAAGACCCTTGCTATTTGATAGTAAGGTTCTCCATGATGGTATGTAAAATACTTATGAATTCAATCAGGATGGACAACATTATATGTTAGAGTCAATGGTGGAAGAGAAGACTACAATGATGGATAGTAGTGATACTAGGTGTAGTGGTAGACAAATTGGTCATGTAATGTTGTGCTCAACCAAAGAAATTATAAAGGAACAAAAAAAGGAAAAATCATGTTTAGACACAATTCCAAAGAAGGTACACGATGATGAGAGAAGGAGTTACATCCCAATGGAGATTCAACAATTGTTGGATGAGTTTGAAGAGATTGTTGTCAATGGTATGCCAATGGAAATGCCTCCCATGAGAATTATTTCACATTAGATTGATTTGATTTTAGGATCAATTATACCTAATAAGGATCCTTATCGAATGACTCCTACGAAAATCAAAGAATCAAATAGGTAGTTGCAAGAATGACTTAATAGAGGGTTTATCTGAGAAATTTTAAGTTCTTGCGTTATCCCAGTAGTTTTCACACTGAATAAGGGTGGTGAATGGTGAATTTGTACTGATTCACAAGATATTAACCATATTACCATCAATTATGTATTTCCCTTACCAAGAATGGAATAGCTAATTGATTGATTGAGTGGGGAAAAGTACTTTCCTAAGATAGATTTGAAGAGTGGTTACCATTAGATTCCAATAAGGGAAGGATATGACTATAATACAATGATCAAGATGAAGGATGGACTATTTGAATGGATAGTTATGTCATTTGGATTAACCAATACACCTAATAACTTTTTGAGACTAATGAATGAGGTATTGAAGATATTTTTGGGAAAGTGTGTCATTTTGTATCTTGATAACATTTTGATTTTTCAGTAGATCCAAGAAAGAACACTTAGGGCATGTGAAGTAATTTTTGGAAAGGTTGAAAGTGGAGAATATGATAATTTACTTGAAAAAATGTATTTTATTGCAATAAGAATTGGTTTACTTAGATTTTATATTTTCCAAGGAGGGTTTGAGGATGGATCTTGAAAAGGTGAAAGCCATTGTGATCTAGGTGGACATCGGTGACCACCCACCTCTTCCACTAGCTCAACATGGTTCTCCATCTTGGCAGTAATTATATCTTCATTTTTTGGGGTCCTAAACTTTCGAGGTTGTTTTGAGGCCTTAAATGATGTTTTTTGGCCATTCAAGGGATAGGGGTGACCATGGCCTACCTTATCCTTGCCAACAATTCTACGCCTTAGTTAGATATTTCTAGTGAGTTACTGTGCATTCTATTGTGCGTGCACAAAAACCTCCCAATTTGCTTGTCTCAACGTCTCTCCAAGATAAGAAATTCCCCTCCCCCATCCAAATATTTATACTAGAACCCCCACACCCTCTTTCTCGTATGAATTTCTAAGCCTCAGTTTTCCTCCTCCTCTTCCCTCTTTACCATTTCCAGTTTCTCTTTAGATCACCTCAACCTATCAATCGACACTTCTGTGAGTTCCCTCTTTCTATGTCAATACATAACATACCAACAAGAACATGATTTCTTCTATCTCCACATTATCACATCACTGATTTCCTCTCAAATACATAGGCCACCATTCTTTGAACTTGGCTAATGTGCCAACACGCCTCCACTAAAATTCACTGACACACATTTTTCTCACTGGTGAAGTACGCATGATCAACGCCAATACATCGGTAATGTTTGCGCGATCATCATCGCCACATGCACGCCTTTCACCGGCTAATTTCCTGTCACTTTCACTGATACACATTAGATCAACATTGTCCCTCCGTTTTGCTTCCTTACATTTCTTATCAACGAGGTTCACCTCTTCTTCACCGATGCGCTACCTATTGACAAGTTTCCCTCTCCTGTCTCCAATGCATTAGTGGAAGGATTTCAACACCTCTTCATCGTCGAGCACATCAATGATGATCTTCTCCCTGTCACCAACGTTGATCAGGACAGTGTGGCCCACCTTTGTTATGAGACCTATCTCATCCTCCTCCATCTCAGACCCTTCTTGTTGAATATATCATTCAATTTCCTTACATTCACAATGACTAATATCTCCATGCCTAATTAGATCATTGGTCATTGATTTCTTATTGTACTGCACCCACTTCATATTGCACTCGTAATTGAGTTTGTCTATGTCTTCAGTAGACTGCATTCGCGTACCATACTAGCTTGCTTACTTTGTGTTTCTTGGTTCTATGACTAAATATTGATTTTTAAAGTGTTGTCTAACATCCTATGGGTTAACCAAATATTATGATGGTATTTTTTTGGCTCTTAAATGCACTTTGGAATAAATTTGGTCCTTTTGGTGCCTAGACAATACTAAGTGCACTGTGCGTCAGTTGGATGTTTTGGTGGATTTAAAACTTTTTGTTATTGACGCATAACCTAAGTTTCAATGGGTGAAATAAAATCATGTATAGTGAAGATGATACAACAATTGATGAAATCTAATTTGGGTGAAGCAACAACAAAAATGAGACCCAAAATTTCATTAAAAAACGCCTTTGAGTGGAATTTTTTTGGCATCCGTCAAAGTGAAATTTTATCCCTGAAAAAATCTCGTCAAATGTTTTCCATTATTATGATTCCAACACAACTCACGAAATCGAAATCCAAGGCCCGTAAGTACCATAATAGATCTCTTGGGTTTTCTCTCACGATATGGTCACATTGGTTGTTACACCAACATAAAGCTTGATTGGTGCAGTTAGTTAGCTTATTGGAATCACTTCTCCACACTCTTCACTGTGAAACAAATGACACTCATGGGTCATTTAAGTTTGAAATTAAATTGATCATAAAGGAGGATGACACACAGTGAAATGCTTGGTTTATATGGTCTTTAGTTGAATTTAAATAATTTTAATTTTTTTTTAAATTAAATTGAAATTATTTAAATTTAATTTTGTTTAAGAATTTATGTTAAAGGGAAGAATCAAATAACTCACAAGTACATTGAGGAGGGAGTTTTACTATCAACATATTAGGCCTTAATCAAAGTATGAAAAAAAAAGCACTTAAAAGAAACCTTGTTGCAACACATCAGAGCACTTAAAAGAAACCTTATCTCAACACATCAGAGCACTTAAAAGAAACCTTGTTGTAGCACATCGGAGGTCTTAGAGGAAACATTGATGAATTCATCGGAGGAAATAGAAAAAACCTCTCTGAAGATCATCAAAAGTGATGAATAGAATTACATCGGAGCCATCAGAAAAATTGAATTGAACTTCTCTGATCCCATCGACAAACTTGATAGAAAGTTTGTTGACTCCCTAGGAAAACTTAAAAGAAAACACTATGATGATCCCAAAGCACTTAATAGAAAATAATTGGGATGTATCGAAGCCCATGAATGGAACCTGGATGATCCATTGGAGCTATTCATAGCATCTACGCAACATAAGAGAAATATATGGAAGTAACTAGTCTTTGAATTTGATGCACCGCCCCACACCGTTATCAAATTACAACCAACTCCTCCCTTATATCGACAAATGTAAACCATTAACTATGAAATATCACAATGGAATTGAAAAAATAAGAAGTAAAGAAGATAACACAGAGAAGACAAAAAAGAAACAAGAATGTGTAGAGTTCATTCATATTAGATGAAAGATTGAGCCTTATAGGCAAGAACCATTACAACTGAATCAAGAAACAAAACAAGAAATCTTGACGACTGATATAGCTGGCCAGAAAAACTACCAGTGTACAGTCACATACTGTTGAGGTTACAATTATAACTAATAGTCCCTCTTAAACTCAACAGTCACAAACATCGGCACTGATAATGCCCAAGTGTTGTTTGTAAATTGTTTTTCCTAGTGGCTTTGTAAAAATGTCTGCGAGCTGATCTTGTGAGCCACAAAATTGAAGGGCGATTTCACCATTATTAACTAGCTCGCATATGAAGTGAAAGAAAGTGTCAATGTTATTTCTTTTCTTGTGAAAAACATAGTTTTTGGATAAAGCAATTACTGAAGTGTTGTCACAGAAGATAGGATTTGGATCCTTTTATGTATGTGACATATCATTCAATAGTCTTCATAGCCACACAACTTGACAGGAAGCCGAGGTAGCAGTGACATACTCTGCCTCTATAGAATATATTGAGACAATGGGTTTCTTCTTTGATGCCCAAGAAATCAGGTTCATGCCCAGGTGAAAATCATATCCCGAGGTGCTTTTTCGGTCATCTAGGCTACCTGCAAAATCATTGTCAGTGTAACTAGAAAGATGAATATCTTCAGACTGAGTGTACCGTAAACCAAAATTGAGATTGTTAGCAACATATCTCGAAATCCATTTCACCATATTCCAGTGAGAATCTTTGGGAGATTCCATGAGCCTGGAAACAAAATCGGTTGCATACAAAATATTAGTCCGAGTTGTTGTAAGATACAACAAACTGCCTATTAAACTTTTGTACAAGGTAGAATCCATTGTAGGAACTTCATCTAGCTTGCTCAAGTTTTTTCCTTGGGGTATAAGAGTTTCTGCTGGATTGCAGTCTTCCATGCGAAATCTTTTGATGATGTCTACTGCATACTTTTGATGACAGAAAAAAATCCCTTTGGTTGATTGGTCAACCTCAATCCCCAAAAAATATTTCATTATGCCAAGATATTTTATCTCAAACTCAGATTGCATGGCATGTTTAAAACTGGTTAACTCAATATTTCCATTATATATCATGTCATCAACATATAAACATACAATCAAAATTTTACCTTGTTGATTTGTTTTGGTGTATAGAGTTGGCTCATTTTGGCTTCTTCTGAAGCCTCTCTTGATCAGGTAAATGTCAATTCTGTTTTACCAAGATCTTGGAGCTTTCTTTAATCCATAGAAGGATTTCTTCAACCGATACACTTTGGTTGGCTACTTTTTCACTTCAAATCCAGGTGGTTGATCCACATAGACCTCTTCTTCTAAGAAGCCATTCAGGAAAGATGACTTGACATCCATCTGGTATGATTTCCATTTTTATTGATTTTTTATGGCTAAGAGAGTACTTACAGTGTCCAACCTTGATACTGGAGCAAAAGTGCCACCATAATCAATGCCTGGTCAGTGTGAGAATCCTTTGGAAACAAGTCTTGCTTTCTGTTTTTCAATCTGCCCCTTTTCATTGAGTTTAGTTTTGTAAACCCACTTGACACCAATACTTTTCTTGTGTCTGTTCAAGTCAACAAGATCCCATGTCTTTTTCATCTCAATGGAGTCAATCTCTTGGTTCATAGATTGAACACAATGTGGCTCTTTAGTTGCCTCTTTAAAATATGTAGGTTGACATGACATTAATGAAAAAAGATTGTGCTGATCAATATCATCCAACTGTTGATGGATTTGTCTCAATCTTCAAGTTCTTATATTTTGAGGTTCATAGGATGAATTTTTTCTTGAAGAAGTGTTGTCTTGAGGACTTTCAGGCTATGCTTTTACCTACAATATTGGAAGGACAGGCTGATGTGTTTTTTGTCCTAAATTTTCTGTGTTTTCAGGAAGTGGTAGCAATGGATTTGGACTGTCCATAGGCCAATTTTTAGACTCACTCCAAAACTTATTTTCAAGAAATATGACATCTCTACTGAGAATGATTTTCTTTGAAATTAGATTGTAGAGTCTATTAGCTTTGGATTTCTCACTGTAGCCAACAAAAATGAATTTCTCACTTCTATCATCAAATTTCTTCCTTAATTCGGAAGGTATGTGAGAGAATGCAATACATCCAAATGTCCTAAGATGAGCAACATTTAGCTTTGTCCCACTCCATGCTTCTTGATGGACCTTCATCTTGAGACTGGTGGTTGGAGTTCTATTTAGGAGATAAACTGAGCATGCTATTGCCTTAGCAGAAAATAGATTTGACAGACATTTATCTCTGAGAAGGCTTCTTGCCATGTTCATTATAGTCTGATTTTTCCTCTTAGCCACTGACTTTTGTTGTGGAGTATACCTGGTTGTAGTTTGTATGATTATGCCTTATGATTGGTAGAAATTTGCAAATTATTTTGAACAATATTCTCCTCCTCCATCTGACTTGAGAATCTTCACATATTTCCCACTCTGTTTTTCATTTGTAGCGTTGAACTCTTTGAACTTTGCAAAAGTTTCATACTTGTGTCTGAGGAAATAGATCCATATTTTCCTTCTAAAGTCATCAATAAACATTAGAAAATAAACACTACCACCTATTGACTTTCTTTTCATTGGTCCACAGAGGTCAGTGTGTACCAATTCTAGGTGTTGTTTGGCTTGAGTGGAGGACTGTGGAAATCTTGTTCTCTTATGTTTTCCAAAAATGAAAGACTCACAAGGGGGATTTTTCTCTTTGAATATAGGTAGACCATTAATCACAGAGTTCTTATGTAGAAGGATAAGACTCTGAAAGGGTATATGTCTAAATCTTGCATGCCATACCATAGTTTCATTGGGGGTGGATGCACTTTGTGCATAAGATTGGATCAAATTTGCAATTCTAAGGGTCAGGGGAAACATTATATTCATAGTCATGTGGATTTCAGAAATCAATTTCTTGCTGGGTTTTTTTTCATATATTCTACATGAGGCTCCTTCAAAGAGTACCTTATATCCATTTTCATCTAATTGTCCTACACTTAATAGGTTATGTTTTAGATCTGGAACATGATCGAATTTTTTAATGTATTTCTTTACATTTTGTTTAGTGAGAATAGGTAAAGTTCCTTTTCCTTGAACTTTGACTAAAGAGTCATATCCAAGTGTAATATTAGATGAAATATAAGAATCAATTCATGGAAGTAAATCTCTATTACCTGTCATGTGATTGCTTCATCCACTGTCCATCAACCAAAGATCTTTATGTTGTTCTTCAGTATTGTGGAATGAGAGAAACATACCATCTGAGGTTTCTTCTTCATGGTTTGAGACATTTTCTCTTTCTGAGTGTTGATATTCTTTCTTATTTCGGCATTTAGATCCAGAGTTCCCATACTTTTTGCAGTAGTAGAATTATATGCTTTCTTTAAAATTTGATCTTCTCCCTCTGCCTCTTTGAAGCTGGAAATTCTGATTTTGGTTTTGATGTCTATGACCTTCACTTAAGTGATTGTTAATTGGACTTATCCATCTTCTTCAGTGACCTCTTCCTCTAACTATGCTTCTCCCTCTAGTGAAAGATAATTAAGTCTTGAAGGAGTTGTATATTGACTCATCTTCGAGATGTAGTCTAGTCCCATGTGTCAATAGAGAATCGATTAGTTCATCTATGGAAAAATTTGACATATCCTTGGATTCAAGGATGGATGTAACAACCATTTCAAATTTCTTTGGTAGACTTTTGAGGAATTTCTCAATGATCCTTTGATCAGGGATGTCTTCACTAGTCAACCTGATTTGGTTTACAATTCTCATGACTTTGGTCATAAATTGATCAATTTTTTCAGACTCTGTCATTTTTAAAGTCTCAAAATGTGTCCTCAAGGTCTGCATCTTAACTTTTTTGACCCTGGAATTTCCTTGGTAAGTTATTTGTAGAATTTCCCAGGCCTGTTTTGAAGTAACAATGCCTGTGATTTTTGAGAAAATCGAGTCATCCACGAAGTTTTGAATCCATAATTTTGCCTTATTCTCTCTGTTCCTCTATTACGCCTGAGCAACTCTCTCTTGATTGGTCAAGGTAGCTAAGGTTGTTGGATCTGGTTACACGTAGCCAAGATTCACTAGATCCCAATGCTTGTGTGCTTGTAAGAAGGATCTCATTCTAAGAGACCAAAATTCATAGTTCTTTCCAAGAAGAATTGGTCCTTGTGTTGGTCCTAAGTTGTTAGAGGTGGCCATCTTGAAAAGAAATAGAACAGAAAAAAAATGTTAGGTATTTTTGTGCTTTACCTGTTTCTTGCGTGTAAAATCAAGTCTGTGAAGTTCTCTATGTGACTTCGGGTCGAAAAACGCGGGGTTGACCACTTCTTTAGCTCCGATATGGCTGGATCTGATTATCCAAGAACGAGATATACAAAGTTCCAAGCTCTGTTGTTTATTGACTATATCCCCTCTAATGGTGGAATTAGGCTATCTATGTGTACTCGAGAGCCAAAAAAAAATTGAAGTTCAACTTCTCATGTGACCGAGGGATGAAAACCAAGCCCTTTAGAACTTCAGGCTTCGAGCGTTTCGACGTGTGAAGGCCGTAGTTCCTCTAAATAGGTGAATGTTCGAATAGTTGCAATGCACAATGATCTTCATTGATCTGAGATCAACGAGTCACAATTACTTCGAGAGTTTGGGATTCGGGCCTTTTCATGCACAATACTAACAATTCTCTAGAGTGTTGAATTAGCGAACTCGCAGAGTGAGAGATCTACCTCCATGTGTCCTCTTTATTGGACGACTGAGATTTACCTTGGGAGTTTTGAGATGCACAACACCACAAACCTCTGAAGTGTTAAATTTAGGGAGTGTCAAATCTATCGGCACGTGTCCTCAACCTTCAATGGTCCAGATGAACTACGATACTTCAATCAGTTCTCGCTCCAATTCTTCACTTTGCAAAACTCTCAGGAGTGCTAAGCCTCTGAAGTGAGAGATATAGCATCGTTTGTCCTCGTTGATGAATGAATCATATGAAAACTGGCGTTTGGGAGTTCTTTCTCCACACTACTAACATTTCCTTCAAATCTCTTGATGCAGGAGCATCCCTCACATCAAGAAAGCCAGCGCGGAAGTGAAGGACAGCTGGACAAGCCAGCACAAATTTTTAAAATCACCTTGGAAGTTGTTGCGCGATCTTAAATGAGCCATTAAGATGAGGCACACTTGTATATTGTAAATGGACCTTGAGCGGATTGCTCTCGTCCTTAGTAGGTAGATGGAATTTAAAGTAGTTAATGTAAAGTAGATAGAATTTAATTCTAGACTAGACAGTTCTAGGGCACAAGAGGGAAACGGGATATAGACACCCTCATTGTGCATTGTATCATTAGTTAGAAGCATTGGAGCAAGAGCATGCAGAGAGCTATGTAAGAACACCCATGCACAGACATTTGAATTAATAGAAAGCTTGGATTCAAATTTCATGGTTTTGTGTCTATTCTCTGTGTATTGATGTTAACATGCTCATGAATGTTTGCTTCCAGCTATACATTTTCTTTTATATGCTGTGTGTATGATCTCATGGTTGAGTTTGAAGTCTGAAAGGGTGATGGAATGAGTTTCAATTGTTTCTCTATTTGAGCCAACGAATTCTTGCAAAGAGTGTAGTTGAAGTGTCCGCAAGGAGTGCGTTGACAAAGGGTTCAGATAGAGAGAGATTTTGTTCTCATTCACCCCAAAGGTGCAGTTGGGCATAGGAGCCGTGCCAGGAGTGCACAGGCCAGTAAAAGTCTTAGGGTTGCGAACCTGAGTGAAGTATCGAAGGGCTGTTGTTGCAGGTGTGCGAAGGGTTGCAAGGAGTGCACGCAAAGGTTCAGAGTTGGAGAAAGCTCAAGAGGGAGGAGGCCCTTGGAATTGTTGAAAGATAGTGCAGGAAGTTAGTGTGTGAAGTGTTCAAGAAGGTGTTGCAAGTTTGCGCGCAGACGAACAAGTTTTCACGGAGGAAGACTTGGTTCAAATTTTCAGAGGTCATCAAAGAAGAAGTGGATGGTCGGAATTCCTTGAGGAGAATTCGCGACATCCTGTGAGCCGTTAGATCTCACAGAGGTGCAGGGGAGATACGACAAAGTATTTCCAAGTTTCAAAGCTCAGGAGAGGCAGAGTTGTTGATCCGAGCCACAAGGGCCGTTGGATCTATACGTGTATCATGTATCGGGGTTTTGTGGATTGAAACTCTGAAATATTGCAACAGGAATCGTGAAATCGTGAAACACGATATCCCGACGGGTATGAGAATTGTGTGGAGCCACGGAGAATTCAGTCAGCGGACAAGTGGCACACCGTATCGGAGTTCGGGGAAAGTAAATTCCCGAAACATTGACATCTGGATTCGCAATCCCGCGAAGTCCAAAATCCCGACGAAGTGACAGGATCGTTGGAAAGTCAAAGCAGTGAGCTCATCGGAGTTTCATCATATCGTGAGTCAAGAGTCGGTAAAGTGAACTGCTTGATATCGTGAGTGGAAAAATCACGATAAGAGAAGTCCCGACAGGGAAAAGGAAGGGTCAGGATTGACTTGCATCGGGTTTCGGGGATTCAAAACACCAGTGCTCAACCACTGACCTCCTGAAGTCGTGAAGTCTGATTTCCCAATAGAAAAAGGGAGATCCCATGAGAGAGTTCTGTGAGTGAAGATTTCCCGATAGGGAAATAGAAGAACAATTGAGTTCTTCGAGCAGAAGATCCTGTGAGTGGACGTGCTTGCGAGCATGTGCTGCATCATCTCTCAACCTCTAAAGTGAGGGATCTCGTGCCATGTGTCCTTTTTCAATGAATGGTTGCGATGAACTTTGGTCAATGGTCTGGATATACTCTAGCTCTTCAGAGATTAGTGGGTTTGGGAGTTCTTGACTCAACAAACCTTTTTTCTTACAGAGTATTGATGCTTCGGACCTCCAGATCTAATGCCATGCGTCCACTAAAATCAACAGTTTGGATCCTCTCAGAGACTCTGCGCCTTTAGGACTCCTTGTCTCTAGCCAACTTACTATGTTCCTCCAGAGTTTGAGATCGTTGAATACGAGGATCATCTAACATGTGTCCCTTGGATCCAATGGCTAAGATTAACTTCGAGCAACCATACCTCTAGTGACTGCGGCTCCTCCACACTCCTTAGACCTTAGAAGTTCTCTAGCACTGAAGTGTGGGATCGCATGACACATGTTCCCTTTTGGCTCCAACGATCCATATCTACTTCATGCCTTCGAGACTTCAAGACTTTTTCTACCTCCAGACTTGATTTCTCGCGGAGTGCCTTTTCTCCGAAGTGTAGGATCCATTGACACGTGTCCTGCCTAAGAGATGGTTCAGATTGGCTCTAACTCCCTACTGCTTTGGTGATTTTGTGACCAGCTTGTTTGAAAACTCTCAGAGTGTTTATGGTCTGGAGTTCCAGATCTTTCGCCACCTATCTCTCCCGGTGATGGATGGTCCCAGTTTAATTTGGGACTTCTATTCTCATGTTCAATTAAAAGATTAAGTTTTGTGCACCTTACCTGGATCCAACGCATGTCGATTCACTTGCTCAGATTCGACAGATGGGATCTATTCTCCTTCTGCACACTCCTCGATCTACCTAGGCTTGATTTGATAACCCATATCTGTCCCTGTGGACGATCTTATGACTGTTGTAGCTTATCCTTTGCTACGACAGCATTTTCCTCCTGAAAAAGGGATTCCACAAATTTTTAAAGGATTCGTCCTTCTGCAACTTTGATTCCTTGCGCTTTGATATCTCCAAGGATATTTTGAGTGAGCTTCTCTCCAATCTCTATGAAGATTCCTTCCACTGCATTTTACAGTTTCATCTTATTTCCTTATTGAATAGAAACCAGTTTTACTATATATCTGTCATTCTATGTTAAGCATATTTTGATAATAATATGTGTTCATTTATTTCTTCAAATATATTATGGATAACCCACATATTACCATATGTATTCAATGTCCATATTTATTATTATAGAAGAACCATATTTTCTAATCTGAATCGACCACAGCCTCAAATCATCACTCATGAAACTCAAAGTTTCACATGAATGAATTTAAGAATTTCTTTCCTTATCGATAATGAAGGTACCAACATTTAGGGTCACCTAATTTCTCTCCTTACCAATCGTACAACTTTCTATAGTATTGGAAGATACTTCTTCCACAATGGGAAACACTATATATGCCCCATTATTTTACCACATGTATCTTCTCAATGCATTAAATCAACATGTTGTCTATCATCACTTTTGTTTCAAATCATTCCTTGATTGTTCAATGCAGAAATATCAGTTCATGAATTATTTCAAGGGTCACAATGATGCAAGGCCAAATTTAAACCCTACTAGATCCTTCTTAAATGCTGCAAGAATGAAAAACCGCACTCACAAATCACCCACAGAACTCGATCACTATACAATTTTATACAGCATTAACACGTGCATTCCTTGTAGCTTCACCCACCGATCATTCACAAATCAACGGTTCATAGTGATTGTGGGACCCCAATGTGATTTCTCTTTATTGGAGAGTTCAATCTCCGCAATCTGAAAAGTGATTGCTTGACTCTTTTAATTGTGGCCATTGATCATCCACCTCGACGATATCAATAGTGTTGTTTTATTGTTGAACGTGAACTAGCATGTCCGTTAATTTATCCTTCGCTCTCTGCAATGATTCACGATCGTCGATCTAATCGAATGGTTGGTGTTTGATTTGTTAACTCCAGTGTATGTTTAAGTCAGTCTGATGTCTGAGACCGATTTTCCCTTTGATGAACGACTCACATTCATATCCTCTGTCATGTTCTTGATTAACTTGAATCGATCAAGGTTTTATTCATGAATCATACCCTAATTGGGTATCCATGGCATACAACTGCCTTTCAAAATTCTGTGCACAACATTAAGACAATCAAACATTTTCAGATATGTCCTAGCATATCTTTATGAACTTCATTACATTATCCTTAATGTTTTCATGAGTGCACCACAAACAATTCCCAATTGTTTATACATTCATACAACCATAATTTCTACGGTGTCAAACATTTTCTTTTCATCAACACACCAGTTTCTCGTCCTAGAGAAAACATAATATACAATAAGAAAGGAGTTGATAGCTCTTCCATTTTCCAACTCCTTCTACACATCCTTGGATTTTCATTCTGATTGAGTTATTTTCCCAGGGCCTAATTGTCTTTATTTAACACAATTTGACCAAGCCTATTCATTTAAATATGATTATTTATACATTCTCCCTTTTTACAGCTGTACTTTTTCCCACAACTACTCTTCTAAGGTTTACAACGTTGTTAAACAATTCAGAGTTCTTAGGGTGAGAAAAGTGTTTTTCTCCTTCTTTTCTTATGCAATCTACTTCTTATTGTGATATCCATACTTGGTTCCTTGAATAGTCTTGGTTAGGTTCACCTCAACCTTCTTGGTAAATCATCATTCTATAAAAAACCTTTTGTTCACGATGAATCATGAACCTGTGCATTCTGTACATTACCATTCGGTTATCAGAATTGTCAATGTTCATTTATTAGTCTTCCACTCATACATTTTGTTTTATAGTAATCCATGATTCTTGTATATATATAGATATATATATGTTTGCATCCCACTACTCAATTCTCAACAGTCATTAAGGTTGTGACTCTATTCTCCTAACAAAATCTTCACATAGTTCCTCCACAGGGAACTCCTTCAACATGCAACTTCCTTATTTCATATCCTTCACTATCTGTGATAGTCTCAACCTTGCTTTAGATTGGGTTTTTATCAAATATTTCATAAGTAATATAAACATGCATCTTTTTTATGCATCCAGATTATTTGTCCACGAATATTCCTTGCTTTATTAACTTACATCCATGATGCACTTAACCATATGAATAATCATAAATCATTTAACTTATGATTGTTCACAATTGTTCTCATGCATTCCTCAAAGGAATAATCATGTTGCCTTTTGTCATGACAACATTTCATCCTTGGTCATTTACTCTTTCATCATTTACCTTGCAGTCATATTATTCTTTTAAGCATGAATACACATATATTTAGGTGCATGTCTTGCACCCTTTTTACATTGATATTTTATTTTTAATATTAGTGTTCTTTAGTGACAGATTACAGTCACTCATATGACTAGTCTCATAGTCATAATTCATATTGTTGTTTCCCCTTCTACATGGAAATAACCAGCAAGGGTCACATTTTTCCTTTCTACTGTAAAAACCTTCCATACTTCAGGATTCATATGGGTAGTTATTGTGTCACTCAAGGAAAAAATATAACCACTTCTAGTATATTCTTCATGCCTCAATTCACCCTTGGTCAACAGATCTTTACAAGGAAATCTCTTCCTAAAATCCCTCGTATAACCATCTGAGTATACCAATCCATATCCATATGGATACCATCCACCTCTGGATGTCAATATGATCCACTAGTCATCCAAAGGTGTTTGACACCTCCTTAATCAGAACTTACATCAGTCTCTCATAAATCCTTACAGTCTCATCGTATTAAGGAAATAGGCCAGAACATTATCAACTTTTCATTCTTGATGTTAACTCTTGCTTTAATAAGGTCATCCTCATCTAAAGGGCCTGTTAGTATACCATACCTTACAACCCAACACAAGGTTATAACATGATTTATTTGCATGTTCAATATATTTCTTTTACTTTCTTATTGGGTTATTCTAACAAAAATTTTCATTCATTATAGGTCAAGTGATTTGACCTTACCATTTCCATCAATCCTTTGATCATGAGAGATCATTCACCTATACAAGGTTTAATCCTTTACTGAAGTAGTAGTTATTACTGCTATGGATCCTTTCAATCCATTCATATCCAAGTCTTCCTATTAGTGCCCAACAGTATAATCCTACTCCTGTAGGATTGGCTATCACTTCCTAAGGAAATTATAGTCTTCTTCTACCACTATCTAGCACGATTCAATCTTGTTGGGTAAAATCCCAACTGAATTTTAATATGCATCCTTCTACTCAAGGAACTTATGCAAAACATTTATGTTTGACAGTAATATTCTTAACAAGCTCATCTTATCCTTGGTAACCTAATCTTATGGTTGTACAAAAACACATACAATTGCAAAGTGAAGTCATCTTCTTTGTCTGGAAACATTAGCAACATCCAATGCAGTTTTCCAAAACATCTACCAACAGTAGAAGGTTTCACTCCTCTCTTTAGTAGAGGTTTACCAAGCCTCTTAGGAATGGGTAAAATAGGGTGTTACCCTTTAAAGTTATCTAATAATATTTTTATACGAATCATGCATGAGCCCAAGTAGGCCAAGTTTTGTTTCCATCCTCGAATACCAATTTTTAACACACTCGACTCCTAAATATTATTTTAAGGGGCAGGGCATCATAATTTCGTTTTCCTAACTATCTCAAATCCTAATTCTTGGATATCCATTGGCTTCTTCTCGCCATGATATTTGTAACGATTGCCACCATATTGAGATCTGAATTCTTGTTTGCAAGTCAGAGCCTCTCGAATCTCTTCGACCGTAATTAGTCAAGGGCCACGTGGAATCCATGAGGGTCCATCTCATACATGTCATCCAGAATTTCATGAAGTCCCAGAGCTCCAAGAACTCCTGTATCTATGGTGGAGATCCATCAACCACTAAAATCGACGACGGATCTTCACCCTCGTTAAGTCATACACCTAAGGATAATTCATTGTTCAGTGCTTTGGCACTCAACTCCCCTTTTCTGTCTATGAATGAAATCTCCAAAAGTCCCAAAATTTTGAAGTCTCGTAAGCTTACCACGTGGCTCTGGCCTTCAGGCCTTTCATTCTCTCTACAATACTACACCCCAAATCCTCTAGAGTCTCAATGTCCTGGAGTCCCAGACTCTCGGTCACTTCATCAAACACTTTGGCCAAGTGGGCATGTACCAGGGGCTGACACGTAACAAGGGATAGGGGTGACACATGCCCTCATCACGGGGTTGACACATGTCACACTCTAATAGGCATAAGAGATCTACAAAATTCTATATCTTGGTGACATGTGGCACCTTAGTTGTAGGTCCACGTCACCCTGGATGATGTCAGTGAGCCACATCAACCCCAGACAAACATCCTTCTAACGTTATTCATATATCACAGTTGAGATATGTCCATATAGATCCACATATCCACAACTCCTATTGCTTCAAAACTCCGGGCTTCGGAGATTATCAACACACCACATCTCAAATCCCCCAGAGTGTCAAGTTTATGGACTATAGGATCTGGTGGCACATGTCCCCTACCTATAAATAACTTAGATTTACTCCATTGTTCATGACTTCGGGAGTCTTCACACTTTGAGGACTCTTGGCCAAGTTCCTTTGGACTATAGGATCTCCTGCCACATAGCCTCTCATCCAACATATTAGGTCCAATGGATGACCTTTGACAGGGGACAAGGGAGCCACGTGTCACTCCCACGACGTGTCCTATTTGGTTGGGTATTTAGGAGGGGTTCTCAATGAAATACTTAGATCAATGGTTGAGAAGGATCCCGAGGGATTCAAGGATTGATGATCCACGTCACTTCATGAATTTGAAATTTGGGGGTTTCATGGTGTAATAATCTCCTTACTCCCAGAGTAGGTCAAATCCAAATTAACCACCATCTAGATCAAATGGTCACAAGTGGTCCTGTAGTCCCTTCGGATCGACATATATCATTTTTGGCGCTACAACAACTCCATCCTCCCGAAGTGGGACTTCTTCGAAGTACCATGCATGAAACACTCCATTGGTTGATCAGATAATCAAGAAGGATCCTCAACGGACTCCCCAGATCAACAAATCACAACATTTCAAAACTCCAACATTCAGAGGTTTTGGGGTTGTAAGACCTTTTTTCTCCCAAAGAGGTCAATGACAGACTAACTATGGCATAGATCTAAGGGTTGGGATAGTTCTCGTGCATCCTCATATCTACTGCCTGTGTCACCTCACTACTCCAACATTCAGGGGTTTTGGTAGTTGTTAATTTTGGCCTCCCGAAGTTTCGAACTCCTGGAACCCTGAAGCCTCGAAGCTAATAAGAACTTGGCACCATTTTGACTAGCAAAAGGTTCCTCCGAAAATCCTCATGGCTACACACTTAACTCTTGGATGGGAATTTTTTAAGGCTGTGGGCACGAGCCCTTGGTCACACAGGTGAAAGGGTTGAAGTATACGACCCTCGGTTGCATTCTTCAAGTGTTATACCTCCTAAGCTTGAAAATACTTCAGATGAGGTGTGGGAATACTCCCCATGCTTCTCCTAAAGTTTTAGAACTTAAAGAGTTCTTAATCCCTGCACATATTTACAAGGTTCTTCGCACCTTCACACTACCTCTCCTAATATTAACTAACCCCTTTTTAGTAGGTCTAAATGATTGGAAGTGTAAATATGCACATATCAAAATTGGGCCTATGGTTAGCAAAGTCACAGTTCTTTTCCTTTAATTCGAGCCACTATAGGAGGCTCTAGTACTTATGTATACAAATCATATTCGACCATATAGGTCCTTAATTATTGAAATACATGACCAGGTGAAATGAAGAGAAATACAATCAAGTCATCAAACAAGCATGCACATCCTTGAAACATTCACGGGATATTCAACGTTATTTTACTATCACAGTTCAGTTCTAGAGGTTATGAGAATATGTATCTATTACAAGATGCAACCAACCAACCAACTATGGGTTTTAACCTTTCCACCCAACCATAGGATCATAGGAATTCATTCTTAGCACTCTGGCCACCCCTGTGCCAAGTCATGATATCAGTAGGGAAATCTTGTAATTCCTCAGAGGTTCTTTCTATGTCATGATCTCTGTGAGGTTCATCATATGCCTCCTCAGCATCAAGCTCACAGTCTCCTATTCAGATCGCGTTCTCTTGTAAGTTCTCCAGTAACCATAACATCTTGACAATATTTTCTCTCTTCTTCTCAGCTAGAGATCCCTTCTGTTATCTTCTTCCTTTCCTCTCCTTATCCCCCCCGGTCATGCCTCTTCCTCGAGAAGGTTATTGACCTGTCCTTCTCTTTCTATCAAAGGGAAACTCGGGTCAATCTAGGACGACAGGAAAACTGCACCCTATGGCACTTTGGGCTAACTATTTTCTGTCTCCCCATCTATACCCTCAATTCTTCCATTAATTGGGGTGGTTTATGGTTCAACCACCAATCCTTTTCTTATTAACTGATTTCTATAGTTTTCTCATCCTTTCCTCTAGTGATATCATGGCTAGTACTTCAAGGATTCACCCCCACATTCAATTATTGGAAATTCACACAATAATACATTTACATTGTTCCCATTCCATAACACAGTGATCTTGATTAATGATTAATTACAATATGGGGGGAATAGGGGTGTTACAATCCCCTCCCCCTTAAAAGGAACATCGTCCTCAGTATTCTTTCTCAATAACACCTGTCATGCCTTTCTCATTCAACTGCTTCAGAATTATTGACCCTCTTTATTGGTCAGGTCATTTTTAGATTCTTGGCCTTCTTCACATGTCTTCACTAATTCTTAGACAACAAGCACATAAATCACAATTTCATGCGAAAACATTTTATTGTTGTGAAAAATTCAAGAGGAAAATTTTCATAATCTAGCACAATACTTATATATGCAGTTTGTGAATATTCATCTATATGGTTGTCTTGTTATCTTGGCTCACTGCTTTTCATGGACATACCCATTGTGTGCATGATCCCCATCAATAGTTTATAATAATTATCAAATTTTCCTCTTTTGTACGCTCACTCACCCTCCAGGCCCAGGCTCATGCATCCCCTTCTCTATTATACAGGTCCTCAAGAGATCCATATTTTATTACAAATGATTTCTCTCATAATATGAATCTAAGATACTTCATTGAGCCTTACATTCGAGGAATCCCTTAGAATTTCTCTTCCAAGGTGTTCCTCTGGCTTGTGTTACCGAAATACAACATGTTCTAAGGTGATCATGACTTACCACAGTTTTCTAATATCCCAATGAATAGCCTCTTTCATGATTTCCAACTTGATATCCTTCACCTGTCCTTCCAAGATAGATATTTTTCGTCTCAACTGTATCACAGGTATACATAAATTACAAGATTTTATCATCTATTTCAAATTCATAATTTTCTTGCAAATCTGTTACTAACAGATTTCCACATTCCACATTTATTTTCAGATCTGTTCCACACATGAACCATATTTTGTAGTATGGGACCTTCTTCCCCATAGTAGTTAGATCAACAAGAAATTAGTATTCTTTATGGACTTACAATACTGCCATATACGAGACCCTTTTCTCGCAGTTTCGACATTTCTCAACCAAACAAATTGTTAGTTTTCATGCACTTTCTATTTTCAAAACTATGCATATTAATAGTCCAAGCTATTTTCATATATTAAAGGATACAAAGAAAAATGAAATATCATTATTTATGTATGCATCCCCTCAACATCTTAATTTGTTTTTTCCAAATGCAATTCAGATATCAAATAACTTTAATCAGTGTGTCAATCTCCATGGCCACATCCATACCCAATGTACCCTTACATTTGTTTTAAATTATTATATTTCATGTCAGGAAATTTTTACAAGGGGTGTTGGAATCTCATCCCACTGATCCAGATGGATTTCGGTGGCCTCCCACCTATTCCAACTGGCTCATTTTAGCAATTTTCCAGTTTGGCATTTTTTACCTAGTTTTCAGGTCCATGCCTTACAGGGTTGTTTTGAGGCCCTAAACAATTTTTTTTAAGGGTCTCCAAAATCAAAATGTGTATTCCTTGGATAGACCTTTCCAACGAGTTATCGTGCACCTAAAACAAAGATTGTATGCAAATGTTACGACCATGGGAACTTGATGTACTAAGTTACCCAAACGGGGCCCACATGACTTTTGGCACTTCATCTTCTAGGGTTAGGTTTTTTGGATGTATAGGGATTTTTAAATTTCTCTTTATTGTAAAAAGGCCTTTAGAGCCTCATTGTAATCATCTTCTTGCGAATAAGCCCAGTCGTCACATCTTTTCTCAGAGATAAGCCACTACCATTCTAGCAAGCTTGTTTCCACTGCATTTTACAGTTTCAACTTATTTTCTTATTGAATAGAAACCAGTTTTACTATATATGTGTTATTATGAGTTAAGTATATTTTGATAATAATCTATATTCATTTCGTTATACAAATATATTCTGGATCAGTGGTATCAGAACGATATTCTCCTTGTCGTTCTTAATGCATGTTCCGAACGAGGTCAGGGTACAAAGAATTGGGTCTTGAGCTTGTTTCTCTTGAGGAAAAAATCTCTCACATGCCCAAACGACCTCTCATGGTAGAAGAAAATAAAGACGATGGGAAAATATATCCCTTCAAAAAATTTCTCGAGGAATCCCTCACGTAAAAGAGGAACAAGATGATGGATATTTTTGCACAAATCCTTCGATGGCTACCAATAGGTGATGCATCTTGCTCAAACAGAGGTGCCACTCCATTCAAGGTACAAATAAACTTCGATATTCCTATATTTGAAGGTCATATAGATGCAAATGCGGTAGAAAAATGTTTGAATCTGCTAGAAGGGTATTTCTCTGGCCATAACTTCTCGAATAGAGAAAAACTTACTTTTGCACTCCTCAAAGTCGTCCCCCATGTCAAATATTGGTGGGAAAATTTCTGTGAGAAAAAGGAAACAAAGGAACCCTCATTATTTACAGTCATAGTCACCTGGGAGTCCTTCAGTGATGCTATTAAGGAACAATACTACCATGTTCGAAGTTATGACAACCTGTACATGACAAAATGGACAACGCTATGACAAGAAAGAGACCAGGCAGTGCCCTAGTTCACAAATATCTTTCATAACTTGCACACCAATATGGGTATCAAATATTCTGAGAGACATCTGGTTCTCAAGTATCGCAGTGGTTTGCATAGATACATCTAGGCCAAAATGGAGTTTATGGACATGTCATCCTTGGGAGCGGCCTACCGATATGCCATCAAAATCGAGCAGAAGCCCAAACAAAATACACGACAATTTTTTCTTGGGAACTCCTCATAGGATAATATAGGAAAGGGCGGCCCCAATCCATAGAACAAAGGATAGAGAGAATATGAACAACCTCTGGAAAACCAGTCCAGGCCGCAAGAACAAGATGATGGATATTTTTGCACAAATCCTTCGGTGGCTACCAATAGGCGATGCATCTTACTCAAACAGAGGTGCCACTCCATTCAAGGTACAAATCAACTTCGATATTCCTATATTTGAAGGTCATATAGATGCAAATGTGGTAGAAAAATGTTTGAATCTGCTAGAAGGGTATTTCTCTTGCCATAACTTCTCGAATAGAGAAAAACTTACTTTTGCACTCCTCAAAGTCGTCCCCCATGTCAAATATTGGTGGGAAAATTTCTGTGAGAAAAAGGAAACAAAGGAACCCTCATTATTTACAGTCACAGTCACCTGGGAGTCCTTCAGTGATGCTATTAAGGAACAATACTACCATGTTTGAAGTTATGACAACCTATACACAAAATGGACAACGCTACGACAAGAAAGAGACCAGGCAGTGCCCTAGTTCACAAATATCTTTCATAACTTGCACACCAATCTGGGTATCAAATATTCTGAGAGACATCTGGTGCTCAAGTATCACAGTGGTCTGCATAGATACATCTAGGCCAAAATGGAGTTTATAGACATGTCATCCTTGGGAGCGGCCTACCGATATGCCATCAAAATCGAGCAGAAGCTCAAACAAAATACGCGACAATTTTTTCTTGGGAACCCCTCATAGGAAAATATAGGAAAGGGCAGCCCCAATCCATAGAAAAAAGGATAGAGAAAAGATGAACAACCTTTAGAAAACCAATCCAGGCCACAAGAAAAGAAGGACACCGGAAAGACAAAGAAAGATACCAGGTACTGGTGCAACTTACATAAGAGCCCCTAGCATAACATTGTTGATTGTTGATCGAAGCAGTCGCTGGTGGCTGAGGTGAAATCCTCTAAATCAAATGCAGGTTCCGACTCTGTGTCAGAACCATAAAGGGGGAGACAGATCATTGACATAGAACCGAGTGCTATCATTGCTACCACCAAGCTCCAGCCTGATGAACTAGACGAGATAGAGGAAGGAAAGCGCCTTTTTCATTCACAGATGTTGGTGAAGGGTCCTCCACTTCACTTCATCATTGATAGTGCTATCCAAAAGAACATCATCTCAGTAAAGGTTGTCAAGCGACTTTACCTTCCAAGAATGCTGCACCCGTAGCCCTACACCATCGGATGGCTCCACCAAGGAAGCGACATTCGTGTCAACCAACAATATATTCTATCATACAACATCAATCCCTTAAAAGATGAGGTATTGTGTGATGTTTCGCCACTTGAAGTTTTTAATTTTATTTTTGGCCAACCATATTTATGGAAATGTCGTGTTGTATATGAGTCTAGGCATCATAGTGTTATTATTACTTTGAACAAGAAATTGTATAAGATACCCAAGGCAGTCCCACCTAGTGTTATTTCCTTGATCTTTGTCAAGTAATGAAGAAAGGTCATCTCTCAGATAGGGAAGTTTGTCTTCTTTGTGATACTCTCTTAGAATGAGCGAAAGATCGCAACCACATCTAGGGTCTATGCGACTGACCTCTCCACACAACAAAAACAAGTGGATAAGGTTGTGGAAGAATAATCAAATATTTTCTCATCACCTATCGAGGTAACTCTGCACTGTCAGGTCAAGCACCCCATCGATCTGACCCCTGATGCACCACTTCCCAATGGGCCATTCTATCACCGCTCTCTATTAGAGAATGAGGATATCAAGAAGTAGATCGAATAAATTCTCCAAAATGGGAACAAATGTCCAATTTCATCACCTTGGAGGAGCCCAATCATACAGGTACAGAAGAAAGATGGAATGTGGCGTCTTTGCATTGATTATCGAACTCTGAATAAAATCACAGACAAAAATCGATACCTGATTCCCCAAATTGACGACCTCCTTGATCAACTCATGGTGGGAAAATACTTCATTAATATTGATCTAAAGTCTGGCTACCACTAGGTCCTAATAGAACATACAAATTTATGGAAGACCGCCTTCAAGTCAAAGGAAGGTATTTTTAAATGGTTGGTCATGCCCTTTGGTTTGAAAAATGCTCCAGCTACTTTCATGAGGATGATGGAAGATATCCCGTGACATTCACCAATACTTTTGTAGTGGTGTATCTGGATGACATCCTCATTGACAACAAGACTTGGGAAAAACACTTGCAAAATATTCAGTAGGTTCTACACACCCTACGACAACACCATCTCTATGCCAACTTGGAAAAATGCTCCTTCGACATAGACATGGTTCATTACCTAGGATACATCATTGATCAACATGGCGTACATGTGGATCAAACCAAAACCCAAGTCATATGTGACTGACCAGCCCCAACCACACTCACTGATCTTTGACGATTCTTGGACCTTGCCAATTTATACCGCAGGTTCATGTTGTGATTCTCCCATATTGGATGGGCCCTCATCCAAGTAACTAGGGGTGGTGATAAGGAGAAATTTGTGTAGGGCCGGTCCCAACAACAAGCGTTTGATGATTTGAAGAAGTTCTTGTGCTCATCCCCAATAATTTCATTACCGGACCTGCAACAACCCTTTGAGATCACGACAGATGCTACATAATATGTTATGGGCATCGTTCTCACTTAGCATGTCCACCCCGTGGAATATCATAGTGAGACACTATCATATATTGTCCGTAAGTACCCTACTTATGAAAAAGAAATGTATTCCATTGTGCAAGCCTATGACCAGTGGAGACATTACATTCTTGGGAAGGAGATAGTTATCCACACTGATCATAACCCATTGCAGTTCATGTATACATAAGACAAATTGTAAAATGACTACAATCAGAAGTGGTCCATGTACTTGCAACAATTCCACCTCAACATCAAGTATAAAACAGTAAGCACCAACCATGTCGTTGATTGCCTCAACAAACCACAAGTCATGGAATTCACCACAGTGCTAGACTCTTGCGGCTATGAGACCTCTAGACGGCCCCAAATCTATGAGACAGACCAGGACTTCGCTACCACCTACCAAATGTTGGGTGCAAACACAATTGTCACTAATTTCCATCTTAAGGACAGGTTTTTGTGTCATCTAGGCCATATCTATGTTCCATCAAGCGAGAGAGCGAAGATGACCTGGGAATCTCACTACAGTCGGGTGGAAAGACACTTCGACATCTAAAATATAGTGGAAATGTTGCAGAAAATTTTCTATTGGCTGAAACTTCAAGAGGAGGTCAGCAAGTATATGAGGTCATGCACTGCCTATGCGATTGCCAAACTGGCCACTAAGAAACAGGGCATGTACACCCCTCTTACTACTCATGACAAGCCATGGGAATCCATCTCAAAGGAATACATGTGGGGCCTCCCATCCACCAAGTAGGGAAATGAATATGTTTTTGTGGTTGTGGATTGCTTTTCTAAGATGGTGATTATGACCCCCTATAAGAAGAGAATCACAATAGAGGCCACTTCCAAGCTCTTCTTTGAACGAGTTTGGGTACATTTTGGAATTCCACAAACCATTTTCTCAGATCGAGACAGTCGATTTCTCAGCACATTCTGGTCAAGCCTCTGGTGACTGCTTAACACCAAGCTCACCAAATCCACATCCTTGCATCCCCAAATAGATGGCCAAAATGAGGTCCTAAATTGAATGGTCATGCATATCCTTCACATGTATAATTCCAATCACCCTCGCACATGGGATGAGAGTCTCCCTATTTTCAGCATAGCTACAACCAAGCTTTGCATAGCTCAATCGACCAAAACCCCTTTCAGGTGGGGTTGGGATTCCAACCATTGGGTCCCATAGATGTTGCACTACCCCTTTTAATCACCTCATCCAAATCATTTAATGCTCCAAATGAATTTGGCAATGCCACCCAATTCATTGAGCATATCCAACACATCAACCAATAGGTTCAGGATATCCTACAGAAGTCCAATGAATAGTACAAGCAACACCATGATAAGTTTCAGGTAGGCGAAAAATTTTGGGTGCACTTGCAGAAAGAGTGTCTTATAGGACCCCATAGAAACCTTCACCCACTCTGTTATGGGCCATACACCATCACAAAGGTTGTGGGTGCTAATGTTCTCAATCTCAACATTCTTCCTTTCCTTGGATTACACCCAATGTTCAACGTGGATATCTTTCGACCGTATTTCCTACCATTATTGGACACCTCATATATAGTAGAACAACTGAAACCAAAAGAGATCAAAATCGATTGCATACAAGAGGCATCCAGTGATGATATTGTGGAAAAACAGATCAAGTCACTCAACAGTAAAGGATCTAGCTTTATTGAGATGTCAAAGTAGGGCAACTTGTGCACCAAGGCAAGTGGATCACGCGGGGTCAAATTCAGTAGAAATTTCCTCATCTGATGGGGGAACTCAATGTAATTGATACCATTTCTTCCTAAGGGTTATAATTGATCCAAGTGGATTTCGGTGGCCTCCCACCTATTCCAACTGGCAAATTTTAGCAGTTTTCGAGTTTGGCAGTTTTTTCCCTAGTTTTTAGGTCCCTAACTTGAGGGGTTGTTTTGAGGCCCTAAAGAACGTTTTTTAGGGCTCACATTAAAATGTATATTACTTGGATAGACCTTTCCAACGGGATATCGTGCACCAAAAATGGAGATCGTATGAAAAAGTTATGACCCCGGAAAGTCGATGTATTAACTTACCGAAACGGGGCCCACATGACTTTTGACACTTCATCTCCTACGATTAGGTTTTTTGGATGTCTAGGGATTTTGACATTATTGTTTATTGTATAAAGGCCTTCAGAGCCTCATTGTAATCATCTTCTTGCAAATGATCGCAACTTTCATATCTCTTCTCAGAGATAAGACACAACCATTCTAGAAAGCTTGTTTCCACTGCATTTTATAGTTTCATCTTATTTACTTATTGAATAGAAACCAGTGTTAGTGCATATCTGTTATTTTTTGTTAAGAATATTTTGATAATAATATGTATTCATTTCATTCTTCAAATATATTCTAGATCACCCACTTATTACCATATGGATTCTTTGTCCATATTTATTATTATAATAGAACCATATTTTCTTCTCTGAATCGACCACAACCCCAAATCATCACTCATGAAACTCAAAGTTTCACATGAATTCCTTTAATCATTTCTTTCATTATCGATAATCAGGGTACCAACATTTAGGATCACTTAATTTCTCTCCTTACCAATCGTACAACTTTGCAAAGTACTGGAAGATACTTCTTCCACAACAAGAAACCCTATATATGCCCCATTCTCTTACCACATGCATTTTCTCAATGCACTAAATCAACGTGTTGTCTATGAGAAATTTTGTTTCCAATTATACCTTTATTGTTCAATGTAGACATATCAATTCATTAATTATTTCAAGGGTTACAATGATGCAAGGCCAAAGTTAAACCCTACCAGATCCTTCTTAAATGCCAACAGAATTCAAAATCACACTCGCAAATCACCCACAAAACTCGATCACTATATGAGTTTACGTAGAATTAACACGTGCATTCCTTGTAGATTCACCCACCGATGGTTCATAGTGATTGAGAAACCCCAATGTGCTTTCTCTTTATCGAAGAGTTCAATCTCCACAATTTGAAAAGTGCTCACCCGACTCTTTTAATATTGGCCATTGATCATCCACCCTGACAAGATCAACAGTGTTGGTTTATTGCGGACCGTGAACTAGCACATCTGTTAATTTCTCCTTCGCGCTCTGCAATGATTATCGATTGTCAATCTAATCGAACGACTGATGTTTGATCCGTTAACTCAAGTGGATCTTTAAGTCGATCTGATGGCTGA
Source organism: Picea engelmannii (assembly GCA_009831015.1). Lineage (NCBI taxonomy): Eukaryota > Viridiplantae > Streptophyta > Pinopsida > Pinales > Pinaceae > Picea > Picea engelmannii. The sequence goes on from ML785592.1 coordinate 136,039, forward strand.
GATCGATTTTCCCTCTGATGAATGATTCACATTCATCTCCTCTATACGGTTCTTGATTAACTTTATTCTATTAGGGTTTTCTTCTTGAATCATACCCTACTTGGGTATCCATGGCATACAATTTCCTTTCAAAATTCCATACACAACATTAAGAGAATAAAACATTTTTAGATATGTCCTAGCATATCTTTATGCACTTCATTACATTATCCTTAATATTTTCATGAGTGCAACACAAACAATTCTCAATTGTTTCTACAGTCATACAACCATCATTGCTATGGTTTCAAACATTTACTTTTCATCAGCACACCAGTTTCTCATCATAGAGAAAACATAATATACAACAAGAAAATAGTTAAGATCTCTTCCCTTTTCCAACTCTTTCTACACATCCTAGGATTTTCATTCTCACTGAGTTATTTTCCCAGCACCTAATTGTCGTTATTTAACACATTTTGACCAAGCCTATTCATTTAAATATTCTTATTTATTCATTCTCCCTTTTTCCAGATGTACTTGTTCCCACAACTTCTCTTCTAAGGTTTACAACTCTGTTAAACAATTCAGAGTTCTTAGGGTAAGAAAAGTGTTTTTCTCCTTCTTTTCTTATGCAATCTACTTCTTATTTTAATCCCCATACTTGGTTCCTTGAACATTCTTGGTTGGGTTCACCTCAACCTTCTTGGTAAATCATCATGCTATAACAACAAACCTTTTGTTCACAATGAATCATGAACCTATGCATTATGCACATTATCATTCGGTTATCAGAATGGTCAATGCTCATTTGTTAGTCTTCCACTCATACATTTTGTTTTAGAATTAAATCAAAGATTCTTAAATATATATATATATATATATATATATATATATATATATATATATATATATATATATATATATATATATATATATATATATATATGTTTGCATCCCACTGCTCAATTCTCAGCAGTCGTTAAGGTTGTGACTCTATTCTCCTAATAGAATGTTCACGCAGTTCCTACACAGGGAACTCCTTCAACATGAAAATTCCTTATTGCATATCCTTCACTATATGTGGTAGCCTCAACCTTGAGTTAGTTCAATTGTTTATCAATAATTCCATAAGGAATATAATCATGCATATTTGTTATGCATCCAAATTATTTGTCCACACATATTACTTGTTTTGTTAACTTACATTTATGATGCACTTAACCACATGCATAATCATAAATCATTTAAATTATGATTGTTCACAATTGTTCTCATGCAGTCCTCAAAGGATTAATCATGTTTCCTTTTGTCATGACAATAGAGCATCCTTGCTCATTTAATCTTTCATCTGTTTATATTATCCTTTCCTGAGGGAATGGAATAAATTCCCCTCAAGCTATCATGCAAAACCAAACTTTCATGAATCCTTAGAATAGTGTCGACCATGCATCCATGGTATTCATTCAATCTTGGCAAGTGTAATTCTTTCCTTACATTTCACTCATTTAGGAAGTCACATCGTGCCTTTAGTATACATATTATAATACATCATATATGTGCATCACTTACACATTTAATATCATTCATATCTACTTGGTCTTAATATCATTTTTCATATCACACAACCTCACAATGCATTAAATTCATGCACTCACGCATATACCGACATAGCCGAACATTCATCATGCAATCTCATTACTTGCACCTTTTCCCATGTCATTCATATACATGGACATGCAAGACTTCCAGATTCTTCTCCCAAGGATATTGCTGCCATTCTTATGACAACCCTCATAGGGACACTCAACACTGAGCTTCCCTCTTAGTTGAGAGCTTGAAGTGATATTATTATTTTAAGCATGTATACACATATATGTAGGTGCATCTCTTGCACCCTTTTTATATTGATATTTTAGTTTTAATATTAGTGTTCTTTAGTGACAGATTACAATCACTGATATGACTAGTCTCACAGTCATAATTCATATTTATATTGCTCCTTCTACATGGAAATAACAAACAAGGGTCACCTTTTTCCTTTCTACTGTAAAAACCTTCCATACTTAAGGATTCATATGGGTAGTTATTGTGTCACTCAAGGAAGGAAGATAACCACTTCTAGTCTCTTCTTCATGCCTCAATTCACTCTTGGTCAACAAATATTTATAAGGAAATATCTTCCTAAACTCCCTCGTATATCCATATGAGTATACCAAGCCATATCCATATGGCTACCATCCACCTATGGATGTCAGTATGATCCACTGGTCATCCAAAGGTGTTTGACACCCCCTTAATTAGACCTTAAATCAGTCTCTCATAAATCCTTACAGTCCTATAGTATTAAGGAAATATGCCGCAACATTATCAATTTTTCATTCTTGATGTTAAATCATGTTGTCATAAGGTCATCCTCATCTAAAGGGTCCATTAGTAGACCATACCTTACGACCCACAACAGGTTATAACATGCTTAATTTGCATGTTCAATATTTTTTTTTTACTTGCATATTGGGTTATTCTAGAAAAATGAATCATTCATTATAGGTCAATTGATTTGACCTTACCATTTCCATCAATCCTCTGATTGTGAGAGATCATACACCTATACAAGGTTTAATCCTTTATTGAAGTAGTAGTTATTACTGCTATGAATCCTTTCAATCCATTCACATCCAAGTCTTGTTATTAGTGCCCATCATTATAATCCGACTCTTGTAGGATTGGTTATCACTTCCCAAAGAAATGATAGTCTTCTTCTACCACCATATAGCATGATTCAATCTTGTTGGGTAAAATGCCAACTAAATTTTAATTCGCATCCTTCTACTCAAGGAACTTATGCAGAAAATTCATGTTCGACAGTAATATTATTAACAGGCTCATCTTAGCCTTGGTATTCTTAACAATACGTACAATTGCAAAGTGAAGTCAACGTCTTTGTTTGGAAACATTAGCAACATACAATGCAATTTTCCCAAACATCTACCAACAGTAGAAGGTTTCACTCTTCTCTTCAGTAGAGATTTACCAAGCCTCTTTAGAATGGGTAAAATAGGGTGTTACCCTTTAAAGTTATATAATTATATTTTTATACGAATCGTGCATGAGCCCAAGTAGGCCAAGTGTTGTTTCCATCCTCCGATACCAATTTTTAACACACTTGAACCCTAAATATTATTTTAAGGGGTGGGGCATCATAATTTCATTTTCCTAACTATCTCAAATCCTAATTCTGGGATCTCCATTAGCTTCTGCTCAGCACGATCTTTCTAATGGTCGCCACCATATTGAGATCTGAGTTCTAGTTTTCAATTCATAACCTCATGAAGCTCTTCAGGCGTTCTTAGTCAATGGCAATGTGGCATCCACGTAGGTCCATATCATACATGTCATATAGAATTTAGCAAAGTCTTGGAGCTCCCAGTGCTCTTGTATCTATGGTGTAGATACATCCACCACTAAAACTGACAAAAAATCTTCCCCCTCGTTAAGGAATATGCCTAAGGATAATCTGACCTTCGGTGCTTCAACACTGAGCACCCCTTTTATGTCTACCCATGAAACCTTCTGTAGTCTCGAACTTTCGAAGTCCCGTCATCTTTCCATGTGGATCCGACCTTCGGGCCTTTCAGTCTCTCTACAATACTACACCCCAAATCCTCCAGAGTCCCAAAGTCTCAAAGTCTCGATCACTTCACCAACAACTTTAGCTATGAGGGAACATACCAAGGGCTAACACGTAGCAAGGGCCAGGGGTGACATGTTCCATCATCACAGGGGTGACATGTGTCACACTCTAATAGGCATAAGGGATCTATAAAAATTTGTATCTTGGTGACATGTGGCACCTTAGTTGTGGTTCCATTTCACCCTTGATGATGTCGATGAGCCACGTCAACCCTAGACAAACATCCTTCTAACATCCCTCAAATCTCATGTTCGAGATATATCCATGTAGATCCATAGATATGCATCTCTTGTTTCTTCGCAACTTTGGGCTTCAGATCTTATCAATAGACCACATCTCAAATCCCCCATAGTTTCAAGTCTCTAGACTATAGGATTTGGTGCCATGCATCCCCTACCTATCAATGACTGATATTTACTCCATCCTTTGTGACTTTGGGAGTCTTCACACTTTGAGGACTCTCTTCTAAATTTCTCCGAACTATAGGATTTCCTACCATGTATCCTCTCATTCAACAACTCATGTCCAATAGATGTCCTTTGATAGGGGACAAGGAATCCACGTGTCTCTCCCATGATGTGTCTTGGTTGGTTGGGAAACTAAGAGGGGTTCTCAACAGAGTCCTTATATCGACGGTTGAGAAGGATCCCAAGGGATCCGAGGATCGATGATCCACATCACTTCGTTAATTCTACATGGTTTCATGGTGTAATCCTCTCCTTACTCCTAGAGCAGGTCAAAGATGAATTGACAACCATCTAGATCGAACAGTCACAATTGTTCCCAAAGTCCCTTTAGATCGATGGCTATCATTACATTGTGGTTTCATCGTTTGGAGTTTTTGGCGCTACAGTAGCTCCATCCACTCAAAGTGGAACTTCTTTGAAGTACCATGCGTGAAACCCTCCACTGGTTGATTGGATGGTCAAGAAGGGTCCTCAACGAACTCCCCATATCAACGAATCACAACATTTCACAACTCCTACATTTAGAGGCTTTGGGGTTGCAACACCTTTGTTCTCCCGAAGCATTCAACAATGGACTAACTACGACGTAGATCTAATGGTTGGGATAGTTCCTTGGAATTCTCATACTATGACACACGTCACCTCATGAATCCGACATTCGGGGGTTTTGGCAGTTTTGAAGTTGTGTTCACCTCGAGTTCTGAACTCCCAGAGCCTCGAAGCTAATAAGAACTTAGCACCATTCTGACTAGCGCAAGCTTCTTGGACCTTAGTCATATGGGTCCTCCACAAATCCTTGAGGCTACATTCTTAACTCTTGGCTAGGAATTTTTTAAGGCTTTGGGAACTATCCCTTGGTCACACAAGTGAAAGTTTTGAAGGGTATGACCCTTGGTTGCATTCTACAAGAGTTATACCTCCTGATCTTGAAAATACTTCAAATGAGGTGTGGAAATACTCCCTGTGCTTCTCCCGAATTTTTATAACTTATAGAGTTCTTAATCCATGCACATATTGCCAAGGTTCTGTACACCTTCTCACTACCTCTCCTAAGCTTAACAAACCCCTTTTCAGGAGGTCCAAATGACTAGAAATTTAAATATGCACATACAAAAATTGGGCATATGGTTATCAAAGTCACAGTTCTTTTCCTTTAATTCAAGCCACTACATGAGGCTCTAATACTTATGTGTAAAAAACATATTCGACCATAGGTCCTTAACTACTCAAATACATGACCAGGCGAAATGAAGAGAAATATAGTCAAGTCATCAAACAAGCATACACATCATTGAAACATTCATGGTATATTCAACCATATTTTACTATCATATTTCAGTTCTGTAGGTTATGAGAATACTTATCTATTACAATATGCAACCAACCAACCGACTGTGGGTGTCCACCTTTCCACCCAACCATAGGCTCATAGGAATTAATTCCTAGCACCCTGGCCACCCCCATGCCAAGCCATGATATCACTAGGGAACTCTTGTAATTCCTTAGAGGTTCTTTCTCTATCATAGGTTCTACGAGGTTTATCAGATGCCTCCTTAGCATCAATCTCATAGTGTCATGTTTGGATCGTGTTCTCCTGTAAATTCTCTAGTAACCATAATAGCTTAACAAGATTTCCTCTCTTCTTCTCAGCTAAAGAGCCCTCCTGCACTCTTCTTCCTTTCCTCTCCATATCCCCCCCAGTCATGCCTCTTCCTGGGGAAGGTTATCGACCTGTTCTGTTCCTTTTGTCAGAAGGAAACTCGGGTTATTCTGGGCTAGAAGGAAAACTGCGCCCTTTGATATGTCGAGCTAATTTTTTTATGTCTCCCAAGCCAAACCCTCCATGCTTCCATTCATTGGGGTGGTTTATGGTTCAACCACCAGTCCTCTCGGGGCTGTGTAGACCGTTGTCTAGGATCATTCAAAACACCTGAGTCAGATTGACTCTTCGACTCCCTGTTGGAACTTGACAGACTCTATCATAGGTCCCTCTTTCTCCAAAGTGTGGGTCCTCTTAACCCCACTACCCCCTTCTTGTCCCTTCGAAGAAAGTTGGTGGTGACACTTCATTTTTCGTGCCAGACCCTTTCTATTATGTGACCTCGGGCTATATACCAGGGCTCAACCATAAAAATCACTTCGAGCTTTAGGCTTCGGCTCTTTCCACGACAACTAACTCTCACATTCCCGAACTCTGAATAGGCGAAATAAATGGCATGAGGATCAATGGTCCTTGTCCCTCCTTCCGATCAATGACTACAATCTATTCGCACTTCGGCCTTCATGAGTCTCTCGATATCATCCTTTGATATCCCCTGGAGTACTATTCCTCTGAATTGTGCAGATTGCTTCCACCCGTCCCTTCCAGATCCAATGGTATGGATTCAAACCGCTCTTTGCGACTTCACGAAGATCTTTGTTTTCTCTTGCAAAACCTCCCAGAGTTCCAACCCCCAGATCTCCTGATATTCTGTCACCTATCTCCTCTTGACGATGGATGATTTCATGATCTTCAGGACTATGGAAAGTCCTAAACCTTCTTGCACACTTAGCAAAATTTCTGCTCGAGACTTAGACTGTTCTCAGCCTTTCCTCTGCACTCCTTGCAAAGTTTTGTGCCAGTATTTCTGAGATTTTGCTCGGCTTGAAACCTTCAAGGTTCTCAGTTCCTCTACATCCTTCAGTGGAATATTTGGTCCCCTCCTGGAAACTTAACGCTCTTCCTCCTAAGCTTGTAATATGAGCTTATTGTGTCCTTTGTGCACTCCTTGCACTCGGATAAGCCTTTTGACGACTTCTCCCTTAGCCCTTCCAAAAGTCTTAAGGAATATACTTTCCTTTTTCGATGCACTCTTTCAAAACCTTCCTTCCTCATATCGTTCAACAACCTTTGGGTTTTATCAATGATTCCAACACTTCAGAATGCGTTGCTCCTATACACACACATACTTTCTCTATGCCCTCTTGATAGAGTATTATAGATTATTCAGTAACTCTGTGTTGTGCTTCCTCCCACACATTATTTCTTTACAAGGTACCCAACCACCTTGAAATTTCCTTTCGAGTCTATGAATTATCCTGGTGTGCCCTCCTGGCATATTATCTTCTGACTCGATTGAGTGCAGATACACACTCCTTGCGTCGGATCACAAAGTTTCCACCCTCTGTTGCGCACTCCTTGCACTTAGCCTTGAGAACCATAATTAATCCAACACACTCACAGATGGAAAATTATAATTATATCCCTGTAAATGATTTATAACATGCATCTACATCATACACACATACCTATGACATTCATAACCATATATCCATTACACAAAAATTGGCAAACAAGAAAAACTGTTATTTTCTATTAATGGTGGAATGTCCATTACAATATGTGAGTCTGGATTGCAACTGAGTCTCGAATCTTCCTCAAATATCTCCCTATTATATCTATCTATGATGCATCTATGCTACTGGAAACAATACAAGAGTTTATACAAGAGGGGTTCGATGAGGTTCCCTTCAAGATAGACTAGTGGTGTCTAATCGCCATTCAAAACGTCTGTCTAATGGGCAAATTACAATGATGAAAATCTAATCTGAATTGGATGCAGATCCCTCCTACCATTAACCACTTAATGGCGACCTCATCTACAGTTTGTGTGAAGGCACAACTTGGCTCTGTCAACATGTCAACATTAATTTCCTTAATCATGATTTAGATTCTCGAAGGCAAAATGAGAGGGTGATGCCTCTCCCTTCCTTGAATCTGCACCACTCATGTTAATCAACTGGAATGTACTGAGGTAGAGTGATGCTATTGCATCATACTCCAAGGCTACTAAAATTCATGAGCTCTTGCTCATGAGCTTCCCATCTCTATTCAAATGCTCCTGGATCCCAAAATTTCTCTTGGAGTTGTTCTCCTTCTTTTTTGGTTCGCTTCTGCATCATCCCTGCTACTTTTGCAGGTTCTTCTCTATCCATATTTTCCTTGTTGACTGCTTCTTCTGTTGACCTCAACATCAACCTCCTTATCTCCTCTACAACTTCTTCCAGTTTCTTCATTGGTTGGTTCGGCTCCATCAGATACAACTCCTCATGTTTCTCTATGGGTGTATCATCCTGATCTCCCATGCTTCTTTTGTATCCTATGATGTTGACTGGACACTCTACTGCAAATTCCAATTCCACAGTGTCACTACTGAAATGTTGTTCAGCTATCCCCCCTGATAGACTAACCCCTGTCAGTTCTGTTACCGTCGCCATTTTTCTTTCAATTAGAGTTGGTTTTCAGTTGAGTTATAGCCCATGTGTCAAAACATGTGAAGTGAGGTACATAGCAATGAATGGGTCGAAGTCAGCAAGTGGTCGTTTGGACCTTGGAAACGAGAAGGGATGTCAGATTCAAAACATGCGTAAAATGGTATAGGTATATTGTTCCCAGAATGTTAGTTCCTGTCAAAATTTAGTCTCTATGTGCACCAGGTCAAGTCAAGTAGTTAATGGGGGTCGCATCAGCAAGTTCTATAACTATTATTAGTTCATAATGAAGGCTGAAGGAATGAAAAATCATGACGTTTGTATTGCGTATGCCCTACATCCCTTATCGCCTGTACTTTACATGTAGGGATGTGTTATGGAAAATCTTTGGTTCAATTCAAAACATCTAGTCACCATGAATTCAATGTTCTTTGGCACGATTCTCCTTTTCCACCTGATCTGTTATAAATACCAGAGGTTCTTCACCCATTTTGTTCATGAAATCAGATTTGGCTCTGTCTGTAAGTTCTCTCGTAGGATCAAGTCGATCAAATTCTCCACCTTAGGCATCTGCCGGATCCACTGCACGCAAGATATATATTGGTCACGCCATGGCGACCTCTCAAAACATAAATAAGGGTGTGAGAAGTGGTAGAATCACTAGACTCAATCCCCAAAGTGATTGGGATTCTTTCTCACTCACAACAAACATCCCAAAGGATAAAAGGAGTATTTTCCCTTTGCCCACGGAAATGACAACATCACACCGTGCAGAACCTGGAGTGGAGGGAATTACAAAGGAAGGAAGGAAAGTAGAATCATTGTCTCCCCCAAAAAAGATACCTCAGAAAAGGGGCAGGCCAAGGAATAATAAGGAAGCTGGGAAAACCCAAATCCTAGACGAAACGAGCATACGATCGTTTGCTGAAGAGTTACTTATGCGCGCCATTCACTTGGATTCCTTGGAAGGTATGAGATGATAAAGTGGGAGAATAATTAGGAGGATGGATGTCGTAGGTACACATGATCAAGAAGCATCCCATCAGCTGAAGCAGGCGAAGCTAGCCATCGTCGAACTGTACCAGAAAAAAAGAGAGATGAGACAACAACTAGTGACAAAGACCATGGAAGCGTCAACAACACAAGGCCATGAAGGGAATGTGATGTGGATAAAAAGACATATCAGAGAGGTGCAATATATGATCATATAGTTGTGTGAAGCACAACAACTATCGAAAGAAATATATGCAAAATGTGCCAGAGAATGTGAAGTGGATGAAGAGATATCTTGTGTAGTTCCCGCCAACGAGTAGAAGAAATAAGATTAGCTGAGTTCATTCTTGTATCCGTAAACGAAAATGAATCTTGAAATTTTTGAAGGAGACATCGCCCTCGGACATTTTTCCATTTTGATAATGGCCATGATTGTCTTCAGCCACTTGTCGCGCACATTTCCCTAGAAAATGAGCACATGGTAGAAAATCAAAGTCATTACAGTAGACAACTGGAATCTGAAAAACACTTGTCCATTTAGATATCTGATCGAAGGAAAGCATTGACGTATCACTCCCCCATGATGATTCCTGATCGATAACTGAATCCCCATGGTGGATTACAAACAATCATCATATAGCTAGGTGTATTTGTTGTTTATTTTGGGAAAAGCGTCATGTGAAGAGTTTGTAACGTAGACAGTCAATTTCCTACTTTTTAGAGATAACAGTTAGAAGGTCAGGGTAGCCCAAGCAGTGCCCTCATTTATATATTTGATCTTTTTGATGTAAGCCAGGTTGGTTGGAAAAATTAGTATAGAAAATAACTATTGCACGTAATTTGAGTTCGATCGAAACTTAATGCAAAAATCATGTAGCTTTGATGAAAATATTCTAATTGTAGCAGTTGGATGTATTGTGTCCCTTTTCTTTGCATATGTTCTTCCTGCTATATTTATTCATATATTTTTCTGTCTAAATCGGAATGAATTTCGAACCTGTGGATTCGTTGCGCAATGCCCCTTGTTTGTGCCATTTAGACAAAACGTTTTTATTCTAAAGTTAACTCTGAATTCTTTCACAATGGTGCTCTGAGTTACTTCTTGTGTTTTCTCCTCGCCACATATTACAATTTTTCACTGAAGAATGTTTCTCGCTTAGCCTTTATCCTCTCAAGTTCAGTCAATGAGTCATTTGTTTCTGTCATTTTCTTGAATCGACTCAATATCCCAAAGTCTTACTCTCTTGCGCCAATACAACTAGAACCCATTATTTCAAAGGTGTTGAATCTAGCCACATATTTAAAGCCATATCCCGCGCAGAGACATAGTATCATGAGAGAGCCCTCTCTAGGTATGAAAGGTTAGTTTCGGGTCTCAAATTTGGTTGAAACAATTCCCTCTATCATTTTTTTATCAGCCGAATAGATTTACAGAGTACTAACATTCTGGCGTCGTTGTTGGGGATGGAATTGAATATATTTTCCCTGGGAAGAATGACTAACATTGTAGTTTGACCCCTGAGGGTAACAGAGGGACAAACATCTGTACCAGCTGAAACCCTTACCTTGGCGACTCCAGTCAAAAAGACCAGTAGCTCCAAGTAACGCAGTTCAAGAACCCTGGCTCCAAAAATGATCTATACCAAAGAAAATCCTGACCCAAACCCTACAGATCCTGTGTATGACCTCGAGAAAATTATGTGCAGGAATAGAGAGCAAGCATCGGACCATTTCTATTACCTAGACAAAAGTTTGTCCTTACCAAAAGACAGTGTGAAAAGCATCGACGACCTTGAGTTTGACGCATTCTTTGAACAAACCCTTTTCAGGTCTAAGTCAGAAACCATCTTGGACGATATAGTTTTCGACCAGAAGTGATTCCAAGCCCTAGTGTCTAATAATATCCCTCAAATCCCAAGCCCTCCTAGAGCCATGGATGCCAAATCCCCCNTGTATGTTTTTCCCCAAAATTATAGTCAGAGGATTAAGGTCTGCGATGCTGAAGGGAGAGTTTCAGCCCAGAAGCATCTGGATTGGTTCAACGATTTTGTTGACTTAGAAGAGGTAGACTATGCAGACATGAAATTGAGGTTGTTCACGTAGAGTTTTGTGGGGGAGGTGAGGAAGTGGTTCAAATCCCTCCCAACTACAAGCATTCGAGACTTCGTTTTATTCGAAACCTCTTTCATAAATAGATGGGGAGACAAGAAGAATCCCTTGCAGGTGTTAACGCAGTACAATAATATGAAGAAGGCATGAGAAGAGACAGTGTAAGAATTCTCAGCCTATTTCATGAAGCTTTATAATGCGATTCCCGCAGAGGTCCAACCACCTCCCAGAGCTGCGTAGTTGAGATACATCGACTCCTTCGACAACGATTTCACATTGTTGTTAAGAGAAAGAAGATCAACAAATATAGACGATATAATGAGAAATGTGAGCGAAGTCGAGGTAAATATGATGGCATTAGGGAATATCAAACAGAGATTCAACAAAGGTGATAAGAATACCTAAGGAGAATCACATCCATCGACATTGAGATCCACAGACAAAAAATTTGACTTAACGATGAGAACCATGGAGAAACTAATGGAGAAAATGTATGTCGGAAACAGACCTGCTTCCCAGGAACAACAGGACCCCAAACCTAGGAATCAAAACCTCAGGAGGAGTCAAGTCCCTTAGATCAAACAAAGGGAACATAGGGAGTAGAGAGATCAAGAGGACCAGTATACAAGGCCTCAATTCTAGAACAAATACGCGGATGAAGACTTCGACCAGATGTTTGAAGAACAAATGCATTGTTGCGATGATAAGAACCTACGCGTGTTTTTGAGAAAGAGTGAACATGATCGATACATGAGTAGAAATGATGATTTTATGTTGGAGATGGATGATGCATGGATTAGGGAAACTGATGACACACTTTCATGGGAAACATAAGAGTTCAAAAAGGGTTATCAGAATGCCATCATGTAGTTTTAGAAAAAATATAACCTCAGGAGCAAGGAAGAGTCTACTGAGCCTCAACAGATAAATCCTGTAAATGGACATGTCATACACCACCATTCCCATATTTGGCTATGAAAGATGGTTATACAAAGAAGTGTTGTTGAAATACATGGTAAGCAACAAAACGCAGCCAAACAACCACCCCATATACTCCATTGACACTGAGGTTGGTTCTTCTATATTCTACAATGACTTGAGTGTTGAAGAGGAAGAGTCGACAACCATCATGACAACCAATGAGGAAACCGTGCTGGAAGCATCAGAGTACATCGACCCAAAAGAATGCACAAAAAATGGGATATGGAACATGAGTTTCAATGGTGCGGTCAATAGAGAAGGGGTTGGGGCCAACGTATGGGTAAGCCCCCCTAAAGTGGGCACAAAGTTGTGCTCATACAAGCTCACGTTTGAATGCAAAAACAACATGGCTGAGTATGAGGCATTGATTATGGGCCTGAAGGTGTTGAAATAATTAGGTGCGGAGAGGCTAGCAGTGCACGGAGACTCCGAACTGGTCATAAACTAGGTTAAAGGAATATATCAGACCAAACACCCTAGGCTGAGAGCGTACAAAAACTTGGCGCTGGACCTCTTCGAGGAATTTCATAGTATGACCTATCTATTATCCCAACGGAGAAAAATCAGATCGTCAATACGCTAGCCACCTCGGCCTCAGTTTTTAAAATCCCCATCTTCCCAAACAACAAATATGAGATTGAAGTCAAATGTAGGCTGACAGTGCCTAATAATATCAAACACTGCTAGTTGTTTGAGGATGACAAGCAAGTAGAAATATTTCTCTAGCTGAGCGACGAGTTCGCTAATATAAACATTGATGATGCATGATACTATGATGAATATGGGAGCATGGATGTGCGGAGTAATGACGACCCTTTCTAGAACCAAATCACGAGAAGGGGCATAATACAACTGAAAAATAACATCATTATAAAGGGGTTAGTGCCGCTGGAAAAGTTGTTTGATGAAAATGATGTGGCTAAAAATACCAAGACCGCTACAAATGAAGGGGATGTGGAATACTGCAACATTGGGACTGAGGAGAACCCAAAAATGATCAAATTATAAAAAACGCTCAGTCTAAAGGTCAAGCAAGAATACGTCAAGCTCATGAAGGATTTCCCCGAAGTTTTCGTGTGGAGCTATGATGATTTGAGGGTGTATGACACTAAAGTGATCCAACATGTTATCCTTCTCAAAGAAGATCAGAAACCTTTCAATTAGAAGCTGAGATGGATAAATCCCCTGCTACTGTTGTTGATCGAAAAAGAGGTAAAGAAACTTTTCGATGCTAAGATTATTGTTTCTTTGCGGTTCTTGAAATGGGTAGCTAATTTGGTGCTTGTAAGAAAGAAGAGAATTGAGATAAGACTGTGTGTAGAATTTCGAAATCTAAACAAAGTGTCCCTCAAGTATCACTACCCTCTCCCTAAAATGGACTATATCCTGCAAACCCAGAATATGTCCATGCTGGATGGTTTTTCAAGGTATAATTAGATCATGGTCCACCTAGACGACAGAGAAAAAACAACTTTCACAACTCCATGGGGAATGTTCATGTACACCAAGATTCCTTTCGTCTTGATGAATGTTGGAGTTACTTTCCAGAGGGAAATGGACATCATGTTTGCTGATGAAAAGAAGAAGTTCATTGTGATCTATCTGGAAGACATCACAATATACTCTTGTTGGCCCTTGACCAAGTTTTGGAAAACCTTCATCAAGTTTGACCATTTTTTGGACTTTGATAGGGTGGTTGAAGGTGAAGCAAAGATCGCAGGATCTCAACCCCTTTTTAGGGAATTTTTCGGTTTAAGGTTTATGTAACGGGTATGGGGATGTTGTCCCATGGGTTTACCCATGTTTAGTCCCTTTTGTAATGTATAAATAGATATCTAGGTGATGTAATAAAGGGGGTTGTGTGATAGAGAGACCTATGTGTGTAACGAAGTCGATGAGCTAAGTGTGAATAGTTGTGAATGCTTCGTGCATGTTGTGTGTTGAGAAATTACAGAGCTAAGTGCAAGTGATTGTAAGAAGGCTTTGTACTTCAACCTAGCTCGGGGAAGGAGGATCTGGCAAGGTGCGCACATATATCCTATCCTATGCAGAGTGGGTATTTTGGCTCTTTGCATGTAAGAGATTGATAGAAAACAATAAAGAAGAAGAAGAGGTGGTGAACATAGCCCCACACTGGGGTGAACCACATATATCCTTTGTTGTGGTTGCTTTGTGCTTATGGTTTTTATGTGATTTTTTTTATTTATGCCTAGTGTTGTGATTTGTTTGTTAGATGCATCTGATATAGTAGATTAGTGATTAGTGATGTGAATGAATGCTAGATCTGATCTGGTTATATATGCTAAGTCCTTGGATGTGTTATATCTTGTTGAATACTACATTGTTATGTAATTAGGGTTTTGACCTGCAATGTGAATAAAGGTTAAATACTGATGAATATTAACTGCTAAGTTCTCTGTTAAGTATTTTGATCACAAATCTATGTCCCAGCTAGGTTGTAGACACTTGAGTCCTGCAACCGCCCCTGCCTCTACCTCGGGTGAGACTTCATCTTCTTCGCAGGTGTTGTTGAAAGGGACGATAGATAGGGTTTTGTTGGTGCTCTATTGAAGTTTTGAACCTTGGGTCTACCCTTGTGCCAACAACTATGCCTCCAACGAACAACACCTCGAGCATCTGAATAAAGTTTTCCATAAGTGCAGGAAGTTCGTCATATCGCTAAATCCAAATAAATCAAACTTCGAGGTGGAAGAAGGGAAGTTGTTAGGGAATATTATCTCCAAACAAGGCATCATTATAGATCCCATCAGGATTGATGGAATCCTAAAAATCAACACTTCACATAGTAAGAAGGAAGTGCAATCCTTCCTCGGAAAGGTAAACTTCTTGAGAAGATTCATCCTGAATTTGACAAACATTATAAAGCACATAACTTGCACGCTCAGGAAAGGGATTGAGATCAAGTGGAATATGGAAGCCATGAAATATTTTGAAGATATCAAGGTGGCACTAACTAGAGCTCCTATGCTAGCCAGTCTAGACTTCACGAAAGAATTCATCCTGTTTTCATTCACCTCAGAGCATACGATTTCCAGTGTGTTGTTGCAGAAAGACAAGAAAAGATTTGAGAAAAATATAGCCTAATTCAACAGGATGTTGTGGGATGCTCCACTAAGGTACGACATTATGGAAAAACAAGCATATGCCTTAGTAAAAGCCGTGAAGCAGTTCAGGACATACATATTGCACTCCCACATCATTGCTTATGTGCCCAACAATCAGTAAAGGATATCCTGAATCAACCCAACCCCGAAGGGAGGAGAGGTAAGTGGATAGAAGCCATGATGGAATATGACCTAGAAATTAAGCCGACGAAATTAATTAAAGGTCATGGCCTTGCGAAGCTAATGTTGTAGTTGGATTGCGACGCTGTGGGAATGAATTTCATTGTCGATATGTCAGAAAGTCCTCAGGAAGAGATGAATGTGTGGGCGTCCCAAGAGTTCATTGATTCTCTGTGGTATGAAGACATCATCTACATGTTGAAAAATCTCCAAGCCCGTCTGGGCATAAGTAAGACCAAGGCCCGATTTATAAATATTAAACTGGTTAAGTTCTACATCCTGGATAACTCACTCTACTATAAATATCTCGGGGGAATGTTGTTGAGATGTTTGCTAGAAAATGATCCAAAGCGAGCCACAGAAGAATTTCAGAAGGCATACTACGGGGGATACCATTACTGGAAAACCAGTGCGCAGAAAATCCTAAGAGAAGGTTACTATTGGCCTACAATTTTTGCATACATGTACAAATAACTCTCCAGCTGCCATGAATGCCATATTTTTGACAGGAGAAGAAAGATGTAGGCCTTGCCACTAAAGTTGATCTCAGTCAAAGCACCGTTCATGCAATGGGGTTTGGATTTCATAGGGGAAATAAATTCTCCATCCTCGATGTAGCACAAATGGATACTCACAGCCACTGACTACTTCACGAAATGGATAGAAGCAATCCCCACGAAGCAAGCTATCGACCCAGTCATCATCCAATTTTTGGAGACAAACATCTTATCGAGATTTGGGTGTCCTATCAATATCATAACAGACAACACGACCGCATTCAAGTCTAAGAGGATGGAAACATTTTTTCAGGATTACAATATAAACCTGGGGCATTCTACGACATATTACCCATAAGGAAATGGGTTAGCGGGATCCTCAAATAAAATCCTAACCAGGATCATCAAAAGGATCCTGCAAGACAATAAGAAAGATTGGCATAAAAATATTATCTACGCACTATGGGAAGATCGAGTTACCACCAAGAATTCCATCTCAACATCACCTTTCCAGATTGTATACGACACAGACATAATTTTACCTACCACATTGGGGTTTCCTACCAGAAAATTGTTGCAAGAGTAGGAGGCTGATCTGAATGACGTCCAGAGAAGAATAAATCAGTTGTTTCTCACATAGCAGGTGAGGGAACATGTGTACAATTGATCACAACTCCAGCAAGAAAATATGAATAAATCCTTTGACAAGCATTCCAATCTAGAGCATTTTCGGTTGGGTGATCTATTGGTGTGATGGGATGCGAGAAATGAGGACAAAGGAAAGAACAAAAAGTTCGATAATGTGTAGATGGGTCCATTCAGAATCGGTGCACATCGGGGAAAAATGCTTATTTTCTGGAAGAACTAAATGTGGAGTGTGTTGGTTGGGGGCCTGTAAATGACAGTTTCCTCAAACATTATCTCATGAAATAAAATCCTTTTAAGTCATTTGTCCTTGTAAATAGTCATTTTATTTTTGTGTCGAGTCAGTAGGTCAACAGAAAATTGAAGCCTGAAGTGAAGGCCCTAAGTTTTATGCTGAGTCTTTAGAAGCTGCATCGATAGGTTTAGGTTGTGTCTTGGTTTTTATATTGCAGTATCAAAGAGTCAAAATAAGGCCCAATGGTCAGGCACCTGGTTTACTATTCTTTGCTACCTCGCAGGGAAGATCACATCCTCGTTGGAGCCAACTATTAGTGCCACCATTTTTCTTTCAATTAGAGTCGGTTTTTAGTCGAGTTATGGTCCATGTGTCAAAACATGTGAATTCAGGTACGTAGCAATGAAAGGTTCAAAGTCAACAAGTGGTTGGTTGGCCCTTGGAAACGGGAAGGGATTCCATAGTCGAAACATGTGTGAAATGGTACAGGTATGTTGTTCCCAGAAATTTGGGTCCTGTCAAAAGTTAGTCTCTACGTGCCCTAGGTCGAGTCAAGTAGTTAATGGGGGTCACACTGGAAAGTGTTGTAACTATTATCAGTTCATCATGAAGGCCGAAGGAATAAAAAATCACGGTGTTTGTATCGTGTATGCCCTGCAACCCTTATCACATGTACCTTACATGCAAGGATGTTTTATGGAAAATATGTGGTTCTATTCGAAACATCTAGTTGCAATGAATTCAATTTTATTTGGCATGATTCTCCTTTCCACCTGATCTGTTATAAATCCCAGAGGTTCTTCACTCATTTTTTTCACGAAATCAGATCCAGGATCTATCTGTAAGTTCTCTCATAGGCTTAGGTCAATCAAATTCTCCACCTTGGGCATCTTTTGGATCCACTGCACGCAAGATATATAATGGTCATGCCATGGTGACCTCTCAAAACATAAAGAATGGCACGCGAAGTGGTAGAATATCCATACTCGAGCCCCAAAGTGATTGAGATTCTTTCTCACTCACAACAGGCATCCCCAAGGATAAAAGGGGGATTTTCCCTTTTCCCATGGAAATGATGACATCACACCACGTGGAACCAAGAGTGGAGGGAATTGCACAGAAAGGAAGGAAATTAGATGCCCTGTCTCCCTAATAGAAGGTACCTTAGAGAAGGGGCAGGCCAAGGAAGAATAAGGAAGCTGGGAAAACATGAATCCCAGACGAACCATGCATATGATGGTTCACTGAAGAATTACTTATGTGCATTGTCCACCTGGAGCCCTTAGAAGGTACGAGACAAGAAAGTGGGAGAAGAACGAGGAGGATGGATGCCGCGGGTACAAATGATCAAGAAGCATCCCAATAGCTAAAGCAGGTGTTATCCACATTTTTGGTTATCGAGATGATAATATGATTATGTCATGATGATAGAAGATCAAACTCTTCATTAAGAATTTTTTCCTGAAGAAGGTTACACTTGTCATTTTCTCAAAATCCTATTTTGAAAATAGTTCGCAGG
>ML785592.1:161699-178996 GCA_009831015.1 Picea engelmannii
GGAAAAGGGATATGTTTCGCTTTTGTATTAATTGGCAGTTAAGTGTCGCTCTTGAACATGACACCCCCTATTCATCATTTGAAGTCGGTTTGGGTAATCCCTTTGTCTCTCATTCGATTTGATTACAAGGTCTTTCCATATGTTGTTTTTGAGTCAATGCTTCCAAATCATCAGTCGTGTCATCCATATGTTCAAGAGCTGTCCATTTGAAACCTCTATTGAGTCGGCCATCTGCAGTTATCTTTTCATTTTTGAGTCGGCCTTCCCTGTGTCCAAAGTTCGATTGTCACATATTCTGTTTCACTTTCAAACTCTGTTACTCATTTCATGTCACTGATGGGGGATACATCAAGGCCCTCCTGTGACGAGTCTTGTTCCGTCGACATCAGCACATTATCCAGGATTGAGACTTAGAAATTATTTAGTACCTTGGGACTTGCATGCCTCAATGGCAAGTTTCTCGCTTTCGACAGTGGGTTTACATCATTGACCTCTGATTGAAAGATTCCATTTATTGTTCGACATCAACTCATTTATTCACAATTGATGGATTGTACTATAGTACCTTGGGAGTCATTGCCATCAATGGTGATTTCCCTCGCACTTGTTAACGGTATACATCAATGACCGGTAATCAAGTGGTTTCTACCTTGTTCGACTTCAACACATGTAATCACATGGTCAGATTCGTACTTTGGGTGATGAGATTGAAGACCCTAGATATTATCTTTGCGATCCAGGTTGCGATGGATTATGTATGTTTTTGCGACACGTAGATCCACTGTGTATGTTTCGTGGCTATGTCGTCTTGACTAAAAATTTGTCGCACAGATCCACAGTGTATTCCCGTGGCTGTGCTATATTATGACGCCATGGATCCACAGTGTATGATTGGTGGCCATGACCTTTGATTATGATGTCATCAGTCTATGATCTGAGTATGGGAATTCCTACCTCAGAATTGATATATATGATACTCTGCTGATGCTTGGGTGTTTGCAGGTCTCCGATTAGATGTGCTCTTGGTTCTTGACACACACATGTAGCTTACAAAGTCAATCGACTGTCACTGGTTCCACTCTCCGACTTTGGGGGGCATTCTATTATCCACATTTTTGGTTATCGAGATGATAATATGATTATGTCATGATGATAGAATATCAAACTCTTCATTAAGAATTTTTTCCTGAAGAAGGTTACACTTGTCATTTTCTCAAAATCCTATTTTGAAAATAGTTCGCAGGCTGCATTATACTCTCCTACGGGAATCATTAACTTCCGCATGCTGCATTCAGCTTGACTGCAGACTATCCGCACTGTGTTAATGGTTAGGGTGCGGACATGTTTCTAAAGGAGAAAAATGAATAAGTTCTCGATCCTTATAGAAGGAATCTTCTAGAAGGATGAGTTGGATTTCGAATGGTTGGCAAAATACTGACTTTCCAGATATCTTGGGATCATTCCCTATCCAAGTAACTAATCAATCTTCTCCTATATATTGAGGAGATCACTTATGGAAAAGGTTAAGCAAGAAGCAATAAGCACAAGAACAAGAAGAGGAAGCAAGCTAGCTGGAGATTGATTGGAGAACTTGTGCATGACTGTATGAAGGATTGAAGCTACAACAGCAAGAGAATACAAGTAATCATATGTGGTTGAACTTCTTCATGCATGAGCAAGTGTGTGTGTCAGAGCTAGGATCCATCGAAAGGAGGTCTACAACATCAAGGCTCAGGTTGTATATTTCTCTTTCAGTTAATGCAATATATGAATATGTCCCTTTCCCATAATGATGATGTCATCTTATTACATGATTCCTTGATCACATGTATAGACTAGATATTGAATATATTAATGCCTTTGTTGTGATTGGTTTATGTTGTTGTGATTGAACGACACAAGAGCATCAGAGCAGAGCAAGGAACAACAGAGATTAAAGGAAAGAGTTTATAAGGTATGAACATTATCCATTTCTCTTAGTTCGTTCAATAGCTAGATCTAGGGAAAGAGTAGTATTCTGTTACGGTTTGTTCCAGATCCAGGTGGATCTGGGGAGATTGGTCTGTGTCCGCACTCACGAATTTATCCATAAAAAACAGGTGAAGCTAGACATCGTCGAACTATACCAGGAAAACAGAGAGTTGAGACAACAGCTAGCGAAAAATACCATGGAAGTGTCAACAGTACAAGGTTGCAAAGGGAACGTGACATGGCTAAAATGATATCTCAAAGAGGTGCAGGATACGATCATACAGTTGTAGGAAGCACAACGGATTTTGGAAGAAAGATATGAAAAACACCTGAGAGAATGTGAAGCTGCTGAAGAGATATCCCACGCAGTTCCCGCCCATAAGAAGAAACAGTATCAACTGAGTTTGTTCTTGTATCTACAAATGAAAATGATCTTGACAGTTTTGAAGGAGACATCTTTCTCAAGCATTTTTCCATTTTGATAATGGCCATGACTGTCTGTAGCCACTTGTTGTGTACATTTCCCCCAAAAAATGAGTGCGCGACAGAAAATCGAAGTCGTTATAGAAGATAACTGGACTCTGACAAACACTTGTCCATTCATATATCTAATCAAAGGAAAGAATTGATGCATCAATCCCCCTTGATGATGCCTGATTGATAACTGATTCCTCGGGGAGGATTACAAACAATCATGATATATCCATATATATTTTTTGTCTATTTTTGGAAAAGAGTCATGCGAAGAGTTTGTAACACAGATAGTCAGTTTCCTAGTTTTTAGAGATAGCAGTTAGAAGAGCAGGGTATCCCAAGCGATGTCCTCTCTTATATATTTGATATTTTTGATGTAAGCCAGGTTGGTTGGAAAAATTAGTATAGACAATAACTATTGCATGTAATTTGAGTTCAACCGAAACTTAATGAAAAAATCTTGTAGCCTTGATGAAAAGATTCTAATTGTAGAAGTTGGATGTATTGTGTCCCTTTTCTTTGCATACATGCTTCCTGTTATCTTTATTCATATCATTTTCTGTGTAAATTGCAATGAATTTCGAACCTATGGATTCACTGCACAATGCCCCTTATTCGCGCCATTTAGAAAAAATGTTTTTCTTCTAAAGTTAACCTTGAATTCATTCACAGTGGTGCTCTGAGTTACTTCCTGTGTTTTCTCCTCTCCACATATTATGATTTTTCATTGAAGACTATTTCTCGCTTAGCATTTATCCTCCCAACTTCAGTCACCAAGTCATTTGTTTATGCCGTTTTCTCAAATCGAATCCATAGCCCAAAGTCTTACTCTCTTGTGCCAATATGACCAGAACCCATCATTTCAAAGATGTTGAACCTAAACACAAATTTAAATCCATATCCAACACGGAGAAAAAGTCTCCCGAGAGAGCCCTCTCCATGTCCGAAAGGATAGTTTCGGGTCTCAAAGTTGATTGAAACAATTACCTCTGTCGTTTGTTTATCAGCTGAATAGATTTATAGAGTACTAACAAGTTCTTCGACTGGTCCCATTCCATCTTCCTCCAACTGCAACTCATGCTGGCATGTTTCTTCTGGCATGGATATCTCATGGTAGCCACCTTCTGGTTCTATACTCTCCAACCAATCCTCAAGTGCCTTTAACTCCATCTCCCACTGAGTGAGTAACTCAAATGGGTGCTCCTCTTCTGTTGGGACACACTTCAGTATATGCTCCTCCTCCTTCACATTAGTCTCAGCTCATTGTCCTTCTGCTGCATCTACAACTTCTGTGCTAACCTCTCCTCAACTGCTTAGTAGGAATATATTGAGTCCTCCAATGACCAGAATGCTCCTCTGATCCTTCTCCTCTATGATGAAAGTTTCCAACTTGTCATCATATTCATTCACGCGGCTTGTAGTTCCACATGAATATTCATATGGATGAGGCCTTTCTTCCTCCTCCTTTCCATCTGTTAACACCCACTTCTGATGCAAACTCTCAGTTGAGCTCATATCTTCTCCCTTGCCCAATTTTCAATTCAGGATGTCTCCTCTGCCCTCTTGGCAGTTTACGAGATCAACTGATCCCTTCACATTGCCCACCTAGCAACCTACGAGACTCCTCCCAGATATCTTTGCCTCACCATTGAGGTTTTAAACATATCTCAACCACCTTTTTAACACATGTTGTTTCCTTCAGGCCAACAAATTTTGAACAAGCCACTTAGTTGTCCTTTTCAAAGGCCACTCATATCCCCAACGCACCTTTTCTTCCTGTTTCATATTAAATGCTAGCATCTCCATATTTGCTCAGATTTCACTGAGCTCCTTGTCCATCTCCTACTTTCTTCTCCGCGGGAAGACTTCTCCTCGACCACGCTCATGACCTTCGATGGCTATCTTGTTTTATCTATAGCCCACCTAGATGTTTATCATCTGCTGCACACCTTGCAATTGTTTCCATAGAGTATCACACTTTGTCTCCCTTCACCTGTTGTCTACAGGCGAATTCAACCTTTGAATCTACTCGATGTAGCTAGACTGTATCCTTTCTCTCAAAACAATTTCAGGCTCTAATACCACTCATGGCGCAGACCCTTCCTCTAGGGGCTTCGATGAGTTCCCGGTCTAGGATCCTTCGAAACACCTAAGTCAGATTGACTCTTCGACTCCCTGTTGGAACCCAACAAACTCTATCACAGGTCCCTCTTTCTCCAAAGTGCGGGTCCTCTTAACCCCATGGCTCTCTTATTTGCCCTTCGAAGAAAGTTGGTGGAGACACTTAGCTTTCAGTGATAGGCCCTTTCTATAACGTGACCTTGGGTTGTATCCCAGGGCTCAACCAAAAACATCACTTTAGGCTTTGGGATTCAGCTCTTTCCCGACAACAAAATCTCATCTTCCTGAACTCTGAATCAGCGAATTCAAACAACGTGAGGATCAATAGTCCCCGTCCCTCCTTCTGATCGACGACTATGATATATTCAAACTCTAGCCTTCAAGATTCTCCCAATATCCTCCTTTGATATCCCCCAGAGTACTATTCCTCTGACTCGTGTGGATTTCTTCCATGCATCCCTTCCATATCCAACGATATGGATTCAAACCACTCTTCACGTCTTCACAGAGATCTCTATTTTCTCTTGGCAAACCTCCCAGAGTTCCAACCCTCTGATCTCTCGATCTTCTGCCACCTGTCTCCTCCTGATGATGAACGATTTCACGGTCTTTGGGACTTTGGAAATTCCTCTCCCTTCTTGCAAACTTAGCACAATTTCTGCTTGATATTTAGACTATTCTCGACCTTTCCTCTACACTCCTTGCAAAGTTGTGCACTGGTATTTTTGAGATTTTTCTTGGCTTGAAACCTTTGAGGTCCTCAATTCCTCTACGTCCTTCAGTGGAATTTCTGGTTCCCTCCTGGAAACTTAACTCTCTTCCTCCTAAGTTTGTAAGATGAAATTACTATGTCCTCGGTGCACTCCTTGCGCTCGACTAAGACTTTCGATGAATTCTCCCTTAGCCCTTCCAGAAGTCTTAAGGCATATCCTTTCCTTTTTCAATGCACTCTTGCAAAGATTTCCTTCCTCAGAGTTTTCAACAACCCTGTGGTTTTCTCAATGCTTCCAACACTTCAGAATGTGTTGCTCCTGTACACACTTTTACTTTGTCTATTCCCTCCTAGCACGGTATTACAGAGTATTCAGTAACTCTGCAATGTGCTTCCTCCCACACAGTATTTTTTTCCAAGGTACCCAACCACCTTGAAATTTCCCTCCGACTTTGTAAATTATATTGGTGTGCCCTCCTGACATCTTCTCTTCTGACTCAACTAAATTCAGATACACACTCCTTGTGTCGGCTCATAGAGTTTCCACCCTTTGTCTTGCACTCCTTGCACTTATCCTTGAGAACCAGACTTAATCCAACACACTCACAGATAGAAGATTATAATTTTGTCCCTACAGACAATTTCTAACATACATCTACAACATACATGCATATGTATGACATTCATAACCAGATATCCATTATACAAAAATTGGCAAACAGGAAAAACTGTTACTTTCTATTAATGGTGGAATGCCCATTACAATATGTGAGTCTGGACCGCAATTGAGTCTCGGCTCTTCCTCAACTATCTCTCTTCTATATCTATATGTGATACATCTATGCTACTGGAAACAATACAAGAGTTTATACAAGAGGGGCTTGATGATCTTCCCTCCAAGCTATAATAGTGGTGTCTAATCACCATTCAAAACGCTTGTCTAATGGGCAGATTGCAATGATGGAAATATGATCCGAATCAGATGGATATCCCTCCTACCATCAACCACTTAATGATGACCTCATATAAAACTTGTGCAAAGGCACAACTTGGCTCTGTCAACCTGTCATCATTAATTTCCTTAATCATGATTTAGATTCTTGAAGACAAAATGAGAGGGTGACACCTCTCCCTTCCTTGAATGAACACCACTCGTGCTAATCAACCAACACGTGCTGAGGTAGAGCAATGCTCTTGCATAAAGAGTGCAAGACTCAAGTCAAAAGTATTACCTATCACACTTGTCCTATATCAGAATGTAAGTGCACCCTCGTAACTCGTTCATTCAACTACTGAACTTCCACTCATTTTGTCGTAGTCTACTCAATCGCTTATCACACCAATTTTTTCTTGTCACACTCCATTGCATCGTTCGTCGCACTAAATCGAAGCACCCTGCATTCATTTCCTATTCTTCATAATGTTGCAATACCAAAATATGACGATGCACATGGGTATTTGTCGCAAACTACTCCATTGCATCATACTTCACTTCTGAATTGTGTCGTTGATCATCCTCCTGTAGTGTGCACACTTCTGGAAAACTCGGTCACCTCCGCCCACTGCTTGATAGATATTTTTCATTGATATTCTTGTTCACATTGATCCTTTCATCCTTCGATCCTTCTACACGTTTATTTTTTCATCCTCTTATGACTTCCTCTATATTTTCACCATACTTTGTGCCATACCTTTTGCGCCATTTATCCTTTTCTGCATATTTGATCCTTTCGTCCTTCAATCCTTCTGTGCACTTCATGATTTCACAACTTCCTATGTTTATTATTGTGATATAACTAACCATGTCCATGATCATTTTGACAACATATGCACAACAAACTCCCTCTTTTTCATTGATGGAAACGAAAAGGGCCTACTTTTCTATTCTAAAAGATGACTTCCAAAGCAATGGCCTTTATCATAAACTGCTCCCCCTTTCAATGTGTTCCTTACAATGTATGCAATTTCCAAATCATTTTTTCTCCCCATTTCAATATTTCTTCTATGTTCTGAAACATGACTACCAAAGTAATGGAATTTATGGAAAACCACTCCCCCTTTCTATGTGCTCCTTACAATGTGTGCAACTTCCAACTCAATTTCCATTATGTTATCCTCCCCCTCTGACAGAAATGAAAAAGAAATACTTTGTATATTCTCTCCCCTAGGCCTCTTTACATTCATAGAACTATATTTAAACAAAAGAGCATCAAAATTCATTGTAAACTTCAACTGCGTGCATATCCACAAAATAAAATGTCTCCCTGGTACAACAAAAAATGGGGCACCTTTAGAAGTTACATTCAATTTCAAGAAAACATAATTTCTATATGAGTGCATGCATCATTTCCTCAGGAGGATCTAATCCATCTGTATTTGATGCAACGTGTAAAAATTCAAGTTTTCTTGCATAGTTGTTTCCCCCCAAACTGGACAATCCATGCGCATAGTGCATCATTGAATTCAAATAACACATTGTTAGTCTAAATAGATATGTATGGTTCTGTAGTGATTTTGGTTGCATGTGGGAGAAAGGATTTATTGTAAACTTCACACTTTCCTTTCCTAATATTTCAAGCCTCATTCTTGCAGTTTCTTGCAGAAATTAGAGTTGCACCTTATTCAAAACAAAAAAAAGGAATTTTTCTTCCACTGCAGACACTCCCCTTTTTTCCCAAGGAAGAAAATGACAAATCCTTACTTTTAAATCATACGGTGTGGCCAAAAGTGCACCTGGGAAGTGATGAGATACATTCTTTACTGAAGAATGGAAGACGAGATCACACCCAACCTATGTCTAAGATACACAAAGGGTTGTCTTGGTAATGGCTTGGTAAAAACATATACAATCTTCTCTTTGGGAGGAACATACTCTAATTTGACCACCTGATCCTAAACTTGTTCTCTGATAAAATGATATTTGATGGGTATATTATTAGTCTTAGAGTGTTGAACATGGATTTTAGAGAGATTTATATCACTTGTATTGTCACACATGATGGAGATAGGTTGATCCTAAGGAACTTGAATATCCTTGATATTTTTCTTTATCCAAAACACTTGATTGTAGAAGGATGCTGCAACTATATGTTCGGCTTCATTTGTAGAAAGAGAAATGAAATTTTCTTTCTTGCTGAGCCAGGACACAAAACAATGGCCAAGGAAGAATGTGCCTCTACTAGTGCTTTTTTTTATCATCAACACTTCCTTCCTAGTATGCATCTCTATAATCTCTGAGAACAAGGTTTGTGTCTTTTGGATACCACAATCCATAATCAACAGTGCCTTGCAAGTATCTAAATATTATTTTAACCGCAAGAACATGAGTTTCCTTAGGATTGGCTTGCAACTTTCCTACCAAACCCACTGCTTGTATGATGTCAAGACTTGAAGCTATGAGATAGAGTAAATTGCATATAATATACTTTTACATGGTTTGATATACTTCTGGAGCATCGTCATCCTTTCTGAGTTTACAAGTGGTAGTCATGGGAGTTCTTACCAGTGCACAATTTTCCATGACAAATTTCTTCAAGACTACCTGGAGATATTTACCTTGAGAAATCAAAATTCCATTTTCTGATTGATGAATATGTAATCCAAGAAAGAGGGAGAGTTATTCTAGCATGGCCATCTCAAACTCTTGTTGCATTGCAGCTGTAAAATTCTTGCTCATTAATTCAATGTTACTGCCAAAAATAATATCATCAACATACACTACAATAATTAACATATCATTACCTTCACCTTGATGTATAAGTTTCTATCAACAATTCCCTTTTTGAATCCTTTCTGGTGCAAATACATGTCCAGTATGTAATACCAATCTCTTGGAGCCTGTTTTAGACCATACATGGCTTTCCTTAATATGAAAACATAATCATTTTTTCCAGTTAGATGGAAACCCTCTGGCTACTCCACATAAACTTTGTCCTCTAGTTTTCCATTTAAAAAGGATGATTTAACATCCATCTGATAAACTTTGAACTTTTTGTAACATGCAAATTCCCAAAACATTTTGATTGCTTCAATTCTTGCAATAGGGGCAAAGGTTTCTTAAAAGTCCATGCCTTCTACTTGAGCATACCCTTTGCATACCAGTTTGGATTTGTTCCTATCTATCCATCTTCATTCAACTTGTCTTTATATACCCATTTAGTTCCAGTTACATTATTGTCATTTTGTCTTGGGACTAGATCCCAAGTATTATTTTTTTCAACTTAGTCTAGTTCTTCATTCATGGCTTTGATCCAATGGTCATCTTGACTTTCCTGTGCAAATTTTTTTGGTTCACTCATGGATAGAGGGTTAAAATTTGAAAAACTAGATGTATCTTTTAGTTTTCTTCTAGTTTCTACACTTGTTTCCTTGTTTTCAAGAATATAACTCTATCGATGATGTTTTTGAACATACCTTGATGGGATCTTTGGCTGTGATATTTTCATTCTCTCCTCTTCTTTTGAATCATCTTGTTCATGTTGTTTTTCCATTCCATTATCTTGTAACTAATTGTTGATTTATTCATCATATTGATCATTATTATGTTGATGTCTCACTACATGAAGTGGTCCCTCATATACCTTTACATATATGCTCTCAATTATCTTATGGAGAATTTTGTTGTAGCATTTGTATCCTTTACTTATGGAGGATTATCCTAACAAGATACCTTCATCAACTCTAGAATCAAACTTTCCTAAGTCGTATTTGTTTCTTTTAATGTAGCATTTGCTTCCAAAATTTTTGAAGTTCTTTATTTATGTTGGTCTTCCATGCCATAGCTCATAAGGGGTTTTATTTTTGTTTACTCTTATGTGTGATTTATTGAGAATGTTAACAATAGTTTGAATATCTTCTCCCCAAAAGGTTTTGGGTACTTTTGATTCATCAATCATAGACTTGGCCATTTCTTGAACTATTGTGTTCATCCTGTCTACTACTCCATTCTGTTGAGGGGTTCTAGCAATACAAAATTGTCTCTTGATCCCATGCTTTTCACATTAAATGTTGAATTCATTAGATGTGAATTATCCTCCTTTGTATGATCTTAGTCACTTTATTTTTAACTCCATTTCATTTTCTACCTATGCTTTGAAGATTTTAAATTTTTCAAAAGCCTCAAATTTATGCTTCAACAATCCAACCCAAGTCATTCTAGTATAGTCATCAATAAACAAAATGAAATATATTTCACCTCGAGGTAATTGTGTACTAGTAGGGCCACAAATATCTGTATCAATCATCTCAAGAGGTCAAGTGTTGGAGTGTTCTCTTTCCTTGAATTGAACCCGTGACTACTTTCTAAACTAAAATGACTTGGAGACAATATTCTTAGGTTTGGAAATTTTAGGCATATCTCTCACAACATCTATTCTTCCTATCTTAACAAGCTAATTAAAACTAAGATGGCCTAGTCTTTTATGCCAAATCCATCTTTAATTAGTTTTACCAATGCAACTTTTTCATTTTCCTTCTTCTAGCACATACACATTCCCTGAAGTTTTGACTGCCTTTACAACAACCTTCCATGTATTCTCATCCATTACTTTACATACTTTTGAATGAAAGAGAATAATGTTTCCTTGGTCACACATTTGAATTACACTCAAAAATTTATGTTTTAGACCATATACATACAACACATTATTTTCTTTGGTATTTCCCTTTTTATCTTCATCTAATACAACTGTTATTTTTCCTCTAATTCTGGATGGAGCATTGTTTCCAAAAGTAAAATTAGCACCTTTTTCTTCAGATAGGAATTAAAACTTACTCTTGTCTCATGTCATGTGCTTGGAGAAGCCACTCTCAATATACGATTGATTTTCTTGATTTTTTACATATAGATCCAATCCACAATTTTTTTTTTCTTCCTCCAAGCCTTGGTAAAATCTTCTTGTCTTTATTGCTTAAATATAGGCAGCAAATTTATTCTCCATTCACTTTCCTTTTGTCCAAAATTATTTCATATGTGGAACTTGAGTGCATTCAGTAAAGGGGATAAGGAATTATTGAAAGAATTTTTAACCATAGCGATTTGAGGTTTGTTGAATCTCATTCGTACATTTCTGTTATATCTAAAAATTCTAAACTCACAGTCATATTTCCAAAGTTTCTACAAGAGAAACAATATCCATAGAAAACATTTTGATACCTTGGAATGAAAAACTTACTTGTAGGAATTGGTCTTTATTTTCCAACTTAATAAGATTCAATCACTTGTTGCTTCCTTTCTTCATAGTTGGGATGATACAGTTCTGACTGCTTCTTCTTTTCATCTTTTTCTTTGTTATAATGATTTTTGTTTCCCTTGAGAACTTTTGCATAACTTGTTTTCATATGGTGATCTCTGATTGTTGAGAATGTTATCTAGAGATTCAAATCATTTTACGAATTTCATTTGAATCTTGGATTTCTCTAGATCCTTTCTTAAGGACAACATTTATGATTCTAGTTTTTCGCAGATGTTCTCCTTTTATTTTATTTTATTCATCAATATTTCTTCCCTTCTTTTGGCCTCTTCCAGCTAGATTTTTAAGAAGAATATATCTTCTTTGATCTCATTTTCTTTTTATTTATAAAACTGTAATTGTTCTTTTCTTAGTCTATCCTTTTCTTGAGTCGGGATATTTCCTCCATAGAACTAATGAGTTCTCCTTCCATGTCTACTACAACTTCACACTCTTATGTGTTTGAATTTCTTGATCATATTTCTATTTCTCCAAATCCATAACAATTTTTTCATCTTGAGTTTTATTTGGATCATACCCTTCAGTGTTTGAAGAGATAATGCTATCCTCTGTTGAATAAAAATAGTTCCTTTTAAAAGGATCTTTCATTTTAAACTTCTTAGGTTTATCCTTTCCTTTTCTTTCTTTTTCATTGGTGATGTTTTCTTTGAGGGGACATTTAGATGAAAAATGACCAATTTTAGCACAATTAAATCATTTGAATGGTAACATATATTTATACTTTCCGAAGCCCCTCTTCAATTTCCTTACAAAGTTAGCTTCTTCTTCATCTAAGAAGTGTTCTGATGAATCATGATCTTCATATATTGATGATTTGACAGATGCCTTGAAGACTACATCCTTTAGATCTGGTTGTTCTTTCTTGGTCCTCATTTCATAAGTAGTTAGAATTCCATGGAACCTATCCATAGTCATTTTATCTAGTTCATGCATTTCTTCTATATCAGAGACCTTTGCATCAAGTCTTGAGGGAAGATATCTTAGTACCTTATGAACCACCATAGATTATTTAATCTCCTCTCCTATCCCTTTCATGGTGTTTATAGTCTCATCGACTCTAAGAAAGAAACCTACAATATTTTCGTCTTCACTCATCCTTAGGCTTTCAAATTGCATTCTGTGAGATTGAAATTTGGTCAACTTTTCTTTATTGTCTCCTTCATAATTTTTTACCAGTTTGTCCCGTATTTATTTTATAGATTCCAACTGCATCAATTTAAAAAATTTTGTTTCTGCAAGGCCACCTTGGATAGAATTCATATATCTTGATTTTTTGTAGTAATATTTATTACCAACTTCATTATTTGGAAGATTTGTTGGGATTTTATAACCATCTAACACAATATTCCAAACTTCCATACCAAGAGACATCAAGTAGGTCTTCATTGTGATTTTCCAAAAGGCAAAATTTGTTCCATTGAATAAAGGAGGTATGGTTGAAGAAGAAGAATAATATTAACTTTCCATACTTTTTATGTGATGTCCCTTCTATTTATTAGGTTGTTACTAAAGGAACCTCATTTTGATACCAAATGTTGAGACTCACAACAATACTGAGAGGAGGGGGGTGAATCAGTATTGTATTAACTTTTGAAATTCCTTTCCTTTCAAAGATTTAAGTTATTTAGTAGTGCTCACTTAATGAAAAATACATGCAAAAATCAAAACAACATAGTAAACACAATGCACCAGGATTTTTACGTGGAAACCCAATGCAGGAAAAAACCACATAAAATTTTCTTCATGTTCTTATACAAACACCAACTTACAAATTATAATTTTTCATCTCAATAGGCACCCACCTGTCACGGATAATGAGGAAACCAATCCTCTTAGGCACCAAGTTTTTGAAAAAATGAGGACTCCAATCCTTAGTGAGCTTTGAATCACCCTAGAACCACCTTGCCACCCTGAATTCAGGAAACATTTTTACAATACTAGACATTTCTAACACAAACTGAAAAATCTATAGTTTATTTCCTCTAAGCAATTACATAACCTTCACGTTCACATTTTTCTCCATTATGCTCAATCAAAGAGCATCCGTATTTATAATGTTTTTGGTCGAGTTCACCTTCCTATATGTGGATGCGTAACGGTTATATTCTGGAAAAATGTTGACCACATAGAAGTCCTGCTAGTCATAATTATGTATAAATAAGGTATGTGGATGCATGACAATTATATTGTGGACAAATCTTAACTAGATAAAATTCATATTAGTTACAGTTTTGTCTAAATAAAGTATGTGGATGCATGACAGTTATATTTTGGACATTCTTTGACTAAATCAAATGGACCAAATCTTCCTACGACTAAGTTACAGGTCATCATAGCATCTCCTCAAGAATGACACGATAATTAACATTATAGTTTATAGAAAAACCATTCCACAAATAGAATGAGAACGCAAGACTCAAGTCACGAGTCTTCGTCTTGTCACATTTTTCCTGCAATGCACTCATCGACTCACCTCATTAGAATGTAAGTGCACCCTAGTAACTTGTTATTTCAACTGTTGAACTTCCACTCGTTATGTCATAGTATATTTAGTCATTTGTCGCACTGGCTTCTTCTTGTCACACTCCACTATGTCGTTCATCGCACTAAATCAAATCACCCTGTAGTCGTTAGTCATTCTTCATCACCCTGTAATACCAAAATTCGTTCATTCACATGGGAATTTGTTTCAAATTACTCCATTTAATCATACTTCACTTTTGAATTGCAGCATAGGTCATCCTCCTTTTCTATGTGCACTTCTGGAAAAATCGGTCACCTTCGCCCACTACTTGATAGATCTCTATCGTTGATCTTCTTTTGCATAGTGATCCTTTCATCCTTTGATCTTTCTGTGCACTTCTATTTTCTTCCTCTCACAATTTTTTCTTTTTGTGCATCATACTTTGTGTCATACCTTCTGCGCCATTTATCATTTTCTATGTAGTTGATCTTTTCATCCTTCGATCCTTCTGCGCATTTATGTTTTCATGCTTTCATGACTTCCTTTGTCTGTTATTGCACTACAACTAACCATGTCCATGATCATTTTGACATCAATGAAAACATATGCACAATAGAAGGATCTAATATTATGTCAACAAGTATATTAGATTGTGCACTACTTGTGCCATTTCCAAACCCGCCATTAAAAAGAATGGCATGTACACTCCTCTACCTATGTCTAATAGGCCCTGGGAGTCCATATCTATGTATTACATGTCCGATATACCTTCTACAAAACATGGTAATGACTATGTATTTAAGGTCGTTGATTAGTTTTCTAAGATGGCCATATTGACAACCTGCAAGAAGAGTATGAATACAAAGGTCATTGCTAACATCTTCTTCAAAAGTGTTTGGGTTCATTTTGGGCTACCACAAAATATTATTTCAAATAATGACAGTAGTTTCTTGAGTACTTTTTTTGTCTATCATATGGTCACTGATGGACACCAAACTCACAAAATATACTTCCTTCCACCCCCAAAATTATGGAAAAATGAAGATGGTCAACAAAATACTTATTCATCTTCTAAGAATGTATAACTCCAAACATCCATGCACATGGGATGAAATACTTCCTTATGTTCAACATATATATAACATATCCCTCGACAAATATATTTACCATATCCCTCTTCAGGTGTGCTTGGGGTTCCAACCATTAGCCTCCATTGATGTAGCTCTTCCCATTGCATATTCATAGGAAGAGACCTCTCATGCTCAAACTGAGGTAGATAAAGAAACCAAATTTGTTGAACGAATCCAAAACATTAAACAAAAGGTTCATCATATCCTACAAAAATCCAATTCCAGGTACAAGTAGTGACATGATCAACATCGGGTTCCACACAAGTTTTAGTTTGGTGATAAGTGTTGGAATTATTGTCATTGATGTCAATGGATGTCATATTACTGCATTACAATACAAACATCATTTCCAATGTTTATTTATATATATAGGTTTACAAGTATATTAAAAATGGGTGCATGTGAAAAAGTAAAAAGTGAAATGGTGGTTTCAAACCCACGGGTTTGTGTATTTTCCCATGGTATTTGGAAAAGTAAAATAAAAAAAGAAATTATATTTTTTAATTAATGAACATGTCCCTTCATGAATGGTTATGAAAAATTATAAAAATAGAAAGTATTAATAGAAATTTTGTGTGTGAAAAATGGATGAGAAAAGATTGAATATCATTCCAAAAGGGAAGAGTTATGAAATTAGTTTTAGGTCATCTTGACATCTTCACTATAATTTATTTTATGGGTTGTTTCAGACCTTGAAATTTTGAACAAGTAGATATATATCAAGGTACATGTGATAAAAAAATAATACGGTGTTTCTCTATTAGTTCATAGATATGCCCTGTGGATGTTAGGGTTCCTGAATTCTATTGAAATCAATTTCAAATAGGTCAGCTTGGAACCTTCGCTATAACTTATTTTTTGGGACGTTTGAGACCTTGAAATTTTGAAGAGATGGAGGTGAGATATTTGGTTACATGTGGTAAAACGTTAATATGTTTTTTATTTACACTTTCAGAGATATTCTCTATGGATGTTAGGGTTGCTAAATGTTCCTAAAATTAGTTTCAAACAGGTCATTTTGGTCTTTTCATTATAACATATTTTCTTGAACACTTCAGACAGTGAAATGTTTACAAAATATAGGAGACATACGGAAGTACCTCAGATAAAAATTTCATATGTTGTTTTGTTTCCTTTTCTGAGATATGCTCTATGGAAGTTAGGGTTTTGAAATGGTCCTGAGATCAATTTCAAACATGTTAGTTTGTAATTTTCACTATAACTTGTTTTTTGTGACCCTTTAGATTGTGAATTTTTTACATAAAAGAGGATCCATATTGAATTACCTTAGGTAAAATTTTCAGATGTTGGTTTGTTGTACTTTATGAGATATGCTTTGTGGAAGTTAGGGTTTTAGAATGGTCCTGAGATTAGTTTCAAATAGGTCATCTTGGAATTTTCACTACAACTTCTCTTTTGAGACTCTTTCGACTATGAAAATTTCAAATAATAAGAGAGACATACATAAGTACCTCAAGTAAAAATTTCATAATTAGATTCGCAAAATTATATGTGTGGCATGTTGTATGAGTTCGTTCTTCGGAGTATGCCCAAAATAACAAGATTTTGGAAAGTTACCATTTTGAAATTCAAATTTTTGTTAGACCTAGTAAAGGAAGAAGTAGTGAGTAGACCTAGTGAAGGAAAAAGTAGTGAGTAGACCTTGTGAAGGTAGAAGCAACAAGCAAACTTGGTGAAGGAAGAAGTAGCGAGAAAACTCGGTGAAGGTTGGTGAAACTCACAAATATATTGGTGTCTCTTGATAATTTGGTTCTTAATGGTGGGGATTGGTGTCTCCAGTATATTGGTGTCTACAAATATCTATAAGAGTAGGTTGGTTTCACTCAAACAAAGAGATTGGTGTTTATTTCTAAGTTGGTGCTTAGCGGTGGGGATTGGTGTCTACAAAGATTTGTAAGAGTAGGTTGGTTCCTACTAGGATTTTTACTAGTGGGCAATTGTGTCTCAAGTAGGTTGGTGCTTACAAGCATTTGTAACAATAGGTTGTTACCTACAAATGATTATAAAGAAAATATTCATGGTTTTCTCCCGAAAGGGTTTCCATGTAAATATTGTGATCCATGTTTTTTAGTTAATAGATATCATATTTTATTGTTTTCATATGGTTGATGAATGTTTGAAAAAAGTAAAAATTTGTCTTATATTTATTCACC
>ML785592.1:183977-207247 GCA_009831015.1 Picea engelmannii
TCATGTTCAACAATTAAACACATCCATGCATTCATATCAATAGACATGCATTCAAATTAATGGACATATACAATCCTATTCATGAATAATAACTTCACTCTGCATAAATAAGAGGTCTACTCATTCAATGCATACATGACACTGAAGGGTGGTTACAACTAAGTCTTGTTAACAATACAAATATACCACCAAATATATTGGTTTAACATCAATCAAACTCATTCATAGTATCCCTAATACAAATTCCTCTTACCATACATCTACAACACCGTGTATGAAAGTTATCTTCACTTTTAAACATGACAATCCTTAGGAACAAGGTTAATACATTTAAACCCATATACACTAAATAAAGGTAAGGATCATCAATCTGTCAACCTCTTAACCTTCTAGGTAAACAACCCATCAATTAATAGGCCATTGAACATGTGAATAAAAAATGCATAACATTTATACATGTCAAAACCTCCAAAGGGTGGACACCATTAAGTCTTGATGCTAATACCAATGAATGATCAAATATAAGCACTTACATCAATATTAGACATCTTCATACTAGTTACAAAATAATCTCTAATCAACAACTTCATATAGTTATGAATATGAAGGAAAAAACTAGTTTCACTTATTCAAGAATAATATGTTAATATGGCATCAAAAACACTATCATTCACTATGATTTAGCCCATATAGGTCCTTGTTGCCCGCCTCTAGTACTAATATTTTAGGCTGTAATTTTAATATTAATATTAATATTATCATTTTAATATTAATATTAACATATCCTCCAAGTGGAACATGGTTTCTCCTATAATTCCTTGGATAATTGGGATAGGTATCAATGCCTTGATAATGTGCATGAGAGGAAAATAAATCCCTTAGTGTCTAAATGAATCTTTCGGGGACCTACAAGGGCCATGGACAATGCCACAAACCACAAAACATGCCCTATATAAGATATCATTATCATTAGAGTGGTATGTGGATGCCATTATAAGGTTTTATGCATTAGGGATGGATACTAGAGCCTTGGCCGTGGTTGGGTCAGAAGTCGAGGGAATTAGGACCTAAGTTAATATTCTTGATCTAATAGGCCATGATCAAGGCCTCAAACTACAACATAGTTCCTTTAAAGTAAATTGTTGTCATATAAGTAGGATATGTGTATAATAATGAGTTTTTTCATAGTAGGAATGGGTCTCAAGGACTTTACCATAACAAAGGGAGGACAATAAGGTCCTGTTAGCGATATTTCTTATAAGGGGGGGCTAGAGCACAAAAGAATGGGTTAAAAACCCACTTGTCCAAAGTTTCGAATGATAATGGGCCCAAAGTAAGTCACGAGCAAATTCGAGCGGCAGCAATTCGCGTGCCCGGATCAACGACGCATATTGGATTCCGAACCCCCCTTACCTTTCTACCTTTAAGCGGGGGGGGGGTCAGGAATCGGGGATGCACCTCTCCGACGGACCAGATCAGTGCGCCCGGGTCAATGACGATAAAGACAATTCTGGACCCCCCCTGCCTTTCTACCTTTAAGCGGAGGGGGGGGTCCGGAATCACAGATGCAGCTTTCCGATGGCCTAGATCGATGCACCAGGATCAACGAAGCTTGGAAAACATCGCCCTTCTCAGCTGCGCTATACTTAGCCTGATGTGGGGCCCCTTCTCGTCATGTCAACTTGTGGACCATCCTCCCTCTCTCCATTTGTCCTCTTCCTGGGCGTGCGACGAGGCTCGCTCCCTTTTACCCTTTCCTCATCGTCCGACATCTGTCACTCTCCCCTTCTCTAGCTCAAATGGTCCCTTTCCCATTTCACCATCCATCCACTGCCTGCCATGTGTTCCACTACTCCACTTATCCCCTTTTTCCATGTGTCATCCTCGTCCGACTCTCTCGCACCTCATTGTTTCTTTCTTCACCCCCGCGGTTGCGGCCCCATCACTCTGTTGCCGAGCCCCCACCTTCTTCGCTGGCCTCCAAACCCGTCCTTCAAGCCATTTAGTTATTCCAGGTGGAAGTGCGAGAAGTCTTCCACATCCCAAAGTGATGAGATGGCCAGATCGTCCTCGATCCCAAGAAAGCAGTTATTGAAGCAGTTAGTGGTGGTTAGACATCGTCTCCACCATAATGGGGACGTCCTGTAATGAATTAAAGGCACGTTGATTCTCCGTTAGAACTGTCAAAGAATTAGATTGCGTCTGACTTAAGTCGCACGACCATTCAAAGATTGCGGCTGCAGATTGTCAGAAGCCATGCAGACGCAAATCTTTCAATGCAGTTTCTTGGTTCCGCTGTTGTTGTTGTTTTGAGTATATGTAGGCATTTTTGCCATTTTTGTATCTATCGATGGTAGATCTAAGCTCCCGACTGTAAAGTTTCAGCAAATATTCTGGTTTGCTAGTTATGCCTCTGTGTTTGAGATTTCTTGGTTTGACAAACGATTC
This sequence comes from Picea engelmannii, assembly GCA_009831015.1. Classification (NCBI taxonomy): domain Eukaryota; kingdom Viridiplantae; phylum Streptophyta; class Pinopsida; order Pinales; family Pinaceae; genus Picea; species Picea engelmannii. Next base: position 186,426 of record ML785592.1, read on the forward strand.
TCCTTTTTCCATCTATGTTTTGTCTCGTGCCGGAGAGTTCACAGTCGAACGATTCGCGTGAATTGTTGCATTTATGTTATGATCAAGGATTTGTCGTGAAATTTTTGTATTCTCTGGTTTTCTGTGTTTGAATATAAAAGGACTTTGTGTTCGAATGCTTTCTCCTCCAGTCTATTACGAGCTTGATGTTTATGATAGACCTTCGCACTCTTCTTACGCAAGTCTTCCACCTACTCACCCTTTTACTGCAACTCACTATTTGGAGTTTATCAAGACCTCACTCATTCATGCATGCCTGGCCTAGTTTCTGAGTTGAGGCGATATTGTTCTGAGTTTCCTTCCATTTGATCACCCCTTTCAAACAAATCGTGACATTAAACTGATGGGCATCAGGCTCTGCTCCTGCAAGCAATCCAGGAGTGACCTCTGATAGCCAACATTTCTGGCACCGTTGCCGGGGATGAAGTTGAATATTTTCCCCGGGATTGAACGACAAAGATTAAGCTAATTCTGAAGGTGCATCAGAAATCAGAACTTGAAGATTGCTACTGTGCACCTGGCGACTCCATTGTGACGACTCCACTGGGGAGAACCCATTGAATTAATTGTGGCTTCTGGTGGCAGACACATGCGGTCCAATCCACAACTGCCTCTGGCTGCTACTGAAAAAAATCCGGAGGCAATTCTCAGAAAAGGAAAGACTCCTCAAGGAAAAATCTTTGTTTCCGAATCAGGTATTTCCCCACCTCCTTCCGTAAGAACTCCATTTTCTAATTCTCAGCTTCCTAGTCACCCTCTCTCTGAGGTTTCCCGTTTTCTAAATTTTGAGAGTGTTCCTGCTGAGTTTTCTCCTCCTGGTCCAGTATCAGAGGGAGAGATCCTTGTCACTCCCCCCTCCCTGGAATTTGTGCCTCAATACAGACCTCAGGCCTCAGAAGGTTTCACTACTCCTCCTTTTATTTCCACTACTGCACGGAGAGAAGCAGCTGCACATTCAGGTCCCTTATCTCTCTCTCTGTTTTCTCTGTTGTCTCCTCCAAGGACCTCTTTTCCTACATCCCCCGTTCATACTCCTTCTCCTCCTAGTTCTCCCCCACCTAACATCCCTATGGCTGGTGCTAATCCCCCTCCAACTAGAATGGATGCCATAGTCACTGCTAGATATGCTCCCTGAATCCTACCTCATCCCATGAATCATCTCCCTGCTGGAGACTACTTGAAGTACATGCCCAAGTTCACTGGGGAAGGAGACATAACTGCAAAAGAGAACCTGGCTGCTTTCTACAGTTATGCTGACAATCTAAACATTGAAAACGAAGATGTCTGGATGAGAGTCTTTGTTCAGAGCTTGGATGGTGAGGTTAGAAAATGGTTCAGGGGATTGACCCCTGGATCTATTGCTGGAATTGAAGCCATGGATGCTATTTTCCTGAGGCAGTGGGGAGATAGAAAATATTACATATATTACATGACTGAGTTTGGGTCTCTGAAGAAGCAAGAAGGAGAGTCAGTCTCTGACTTCTCCAAAAGGTTCAATAAAATGTATAACAAGATTCTTGCAGAGGTAAAGCCCTCTGAAGCCTCTACTCAGATTTCCTATGCTGGTGCATTTGACCTTGATTTTTGTCTTTTGTTAAGAGAAAGAAGAGCTACTTCCTTAGCTCAGATGAAATATGCAGCTATAGAAGTAGAATCCAACATATTAGTAGCTGACAGACTGAGGAACAAGGCCAACACAGATAGAAGAAAGGGAAAATCATAAGCCTCAACTTCCGGCTCCAACATTTCCGGCCCATCATTGCCACACCCTCAAGTAAATGAGTTGACCCAGGTCATGAACTTTCTGAAAGAAGAGATGGAGAGATTGAAAGTGGAAAGGAAACAAATGAACAAGGGCCCTCAGAACACCGAGAACAGAGTGGGTTTCAGAAGGCCAAATAATTTCGCTCCTCCAACTATGCACAGAGAGAAGGAAAGAGACAGAGACGACCAAAGAATTCAGGCTCCCTTCCAGAACAATTTTGTAGCTGAGGAACAAGAAGGGGAAGAAGATAAGACTGAACCTAAAATCCACTCTGTAGAAGTCACTCCTCCTTTCCCTCATATGACCCAGTCAACATACGAGGAGCCTCTCATGAACAGTCAGCTAAATGAATTGAGAAAGGGAGACAAAACTAGTGGTGGCCGAGGCAGGTATAACCTGAGATCCGATAAAAGGGCAGCAACATCTGATGTTCCAGAGACGTCCTCTAGAGCAGAGAAGCCTGTTGATGAGGTAGCAGACAGCCACAGAGGTAAGAAGGCCCAACCCCTCTCTCCCATTGTCCAAAATCATGTTCCTGAGATTAGAGAAATTCCAAATCTTACATCCTCTTTTAATTTCGAGCATGAAATCCAAAAGATCAGAATCCCTGTGCCCCTCACTGAGATAATTAAACATGGTGAATTCAAAAATCACTTTTCTAACCTTTTGAAATCTGAAGCCTCAGGCCCATCCACAGACTTCATAAACCTCCAAGATGAAAAGCCAGCAGTTGTCCTAGGCCCCATGGTGGAAGACAGAGATGATTCATCCCCTCCCTTCTACACCTCCCTGAACATACATGATAAGGTATTGCACAATTGTTTGATGGATTCAGGGGCCTCTCATAACCTTATTCCCAAAGATGTCATGGAAGAATTAGGACTGGAAGTCACCCAAGCCTATCATGACCTCTATTCTTTTGACTCCAGGAGAGTGCAATGTTTGGGAGTTATCAAGGACCTGGTAGTCTCTTTGTTTCAGCTGCCCGCGAAGAGTATGGTCATGGATATTGTGGTAGCTGATGTTCCCCCCAAGTTTGGCATGTTATTGTCAAGGTATTGGATTAAGAGACTTGAAGGGACGTTACATATGGACCTCACATATGCCACCGTCCCAGTCTTTGGGGGGGAACATAGGAGACTGTACAGAGAAGCCCAGCTAGCCTACATTGTCAGTGACGAAGAAAACCCCGCTAATCACCCCATCTTTTCACTTGACACTGACTTAGGATCTAGCTTGTTGCAGGTCACTGAGACTCCTGAGGCCCCTTTGCAGATTAGAAAGCAGCCCAGTCTTAATCCAGAAATTCCCCCTCCAAGCACTTTTGTTTGGAAGATGTTCTTTGATGGAGCTTCTTCCAGTATAGGTGCGGGTGCTGGGGTGGTATTCATATCCCCTTCCCAAGAGACCATATCCCTGTCATACAAGCTGGAATTTGAAGTCACTAACAATGTGGCAGAGTATGAAGCTCTGGTTCAGGGATTGAGAGCTGCACAAAAGATGGGAGTAAGGGAGATGGCTATGTTCGGAGATGTAGAATTAATTGTCCAGCATGTGAAAAAGGCTTATCAAGCCAAGCATCCTCGTCTCAGGAATTATAGGAACGAGGTATGGGACCTTGTGAATAATTTCTTCTTATATTTTAACATCTCTTTCATTCCAAGGGAGGAAAATGGCCCAGCTGACTCTTTAACTTTCACAACTAGTCTGCTCGAAGTCCCTGCGCTGCCCACTGTCAGGTCTGATGTCGAAATAAGATATAGACCCGTTGTACCAGACAATGTCAAGCATTGGAAGGTGTTCGAGGATGATCAAGAGATTGAAAATTTTCTCCAATCAGTAGATGAATTTTCTGCATTGCACATAGACGAGGACCCTGACACGGAAGATGACCATCACCCTGGGGAGTTTTTGAATGAAATTGTTGACCACCAGATTATACAGTTGCCAAGCAACCACATACCAAAAGGACTGATCCCATTAGAAATATTGTTCGATGGGAATGATGTGGCAGTAAAGGGTAGAGTTTTGGGTGATGATGCCGACACAGCTGAATGCAACATAGGCATACCAGAGGAGCCCAAATTTGTCAAGTTGTCAAGGAGTTTGACCAAGGCGCAGAGGATCGAATATATTAAGCTGCTGAAGGAGTTTGCTGACGTGTTCGCATGGACCTACGAAGACCTTAAGACGTATGACACGTCAGTCATTGAGCACAAGATTCCACTGAAAGAAGAGGTTAAGCCATTCAAGTAGAAACTGAGACAGATAAATCCCATGTTGTTACCTGTCATGGAGAGAGAGGTGAAGAAGATGCTAGATGCCCAAATCATTGTCCCCTTGAGATACTCTGACTGGGTGGCCAATTTGGTCCCAGTGAGAAAGAAGAGTGAATAAATCAGACTCTGTGTCGATTTCAGGAACTTGAACAGGAGTTCAAGGAAGGACAATTATCCCCTGCCCAACATGGAACATATATTACAGAAGGTCACTGGTGCATATAGGATATCTATGATTGATGGCTTTTCTGGTTACAATTAGATATCAGTCATGCCTGAGGACAGAGAAAAGAAAACCTTCACCACTCCTTGGGGCACATTCATGTATGCCAAGATGCCATTTGGGTTGATGAACGCAGGAGCAACATTTCAGCGAACCATGGACATAGCCTTCATCGGGGAGAAAGATAAGTTCATGGTGATTTACTTAGATGACATAACAGTCTTCTCCAAGATTGATAAAGAACACCGCTACCACTTGAAGAAGGTTTTTTTGAAGTGTTGAAGGTATGGCTTATCTTTAAACCCCAAGAAATCATTGTTTTCTATGCAAGAAGGGAAACTGTTAGGCCATATAGTGTCAGCAGAGGGAGTGAGGATTGATCCTGGCAGGGTAGAAGCTCTTCAGACCCTGTCGCTTCCCAGGTCTAAGAAGGAGGTCCAAGCCTTTTTGGGGAAGATAAATTTTCTAAGGAGATTTGTTTCAAATTTTTCTAAGCTGGTGAAACACATCACAGCCATGCTCAGAAAGGGGAATGAAATGAAATGGACTATTGAACCTAGGGAGTCTTTTGTCCAAATAAAGAAGGCATTGACTGAGGCTCTTGTGCTAATCAGTCCTAATTATTCTAAATATTTTCTGATATTTTCTTTTTATTCTTATGATACAGTATCAACAGTCTTACTACAGAAAAATGATCAAGGACAAGAACAACCTATTGCCTTCTTTAGCAAGGCACTGAGGGATGCAGAACTCCGATACGAGATCATGGAGAAGCAGGCTTATGCCTTGGTGAAAGCTCTCAAAGATTTCAGAGTCTATGTATTACATTCAAAGATCATTGCATATGTCCCTTCAGCTTCTATGAAGGACATCCTCATACAGCCTGACATAGACGGAAAAAGAGGTAAATGGATTGCCAAGATCCTGGAGTTTGATCTGGAGATTAAGCCCACCAAGCTGATAAAGGGGCAAGGTTTAGCCAAGTTGTTGGTTGAATCAAATTGCAGGGCCTTGGGAATCAATTTCATCAATGAGCAAGCTGAGTCATCCAACAGGGGTTGCCAAAGCACTGTACCCCTAGCAGCATGCCCCTGGTACAAATATATCTTGTATTTTTTGCAAAAGTTGAGGCCCCCTGATGGGATGGAAAAAATCAAGGCAAGAGCATTAAAGCTCAAAGCTATTAGGTATTGCCTCATAAACCAGGCCTTGTATTGGAAAGACCCCCAGGGGGTATTACTGAGGTGTCTGGACCCACAGCAGGCCCAGAAGGTTATATTCGACTTCCATAGCGGTCTCTGTGGAGGTCATTATTTTTGGAAGACCACAGCTCACAAGATCTTCCGAGCTAGATATTATTGGCCCACCTTATTTCCTGATGTCTGTAGGGAAATTAGAGCTTGCATCAAATGCCAGAAATTCTCAGGGAAGCAACAGCTCAAATCCCTGCCATTGAAACCTATATTGGTCTCAACACCTTTTCAGCAGTGGGGATTGGAATTCATCGGGGAAATTCATCCCCCTTCGAGTGGACAGCACCGATGGGTTCTGACAACAACCGATTACTTCACTAAATGGATAGAAGTTGTCCCTACCAGAAGCACTTCTCACAAATTAATCATCAGCTTCATGGAAGACATCATAGCTAGATTTGGCTGCCCTAGCAAAATTGTCACTGACAATGCTTCCCCATTTCGGTCTGAGCCTCTGGTCAAGTTTTGTGAACAATTTGGAATTTCACTGATTCACTCCACTCCCTACTATCCTCAGGGAAATGGACTGGCAGAGTCCTCCAATAAAAGCCTAATCAAGCTTATCAAGAAGCTATTAGAGGACAATAAAAGGGCATGGGACTCAAAGCTCAAATTTTCTCTTTGGGCCGATCGGGTGACAACCAAGAAATCCCTGGGTCTCTCACCCTTCCAATTGGTTTACGGAATAGAGGTTGTTTTCCCCACTCAGCTCACCTTACCTGTGGAAAATCTCCTCCAGGACTTTGAAGGAGAACCTAACCATGTGCTCAGAAAAATTCATCAGATGGTGGAAGTGCAACAGATCAGAGAACAGGTCATGGACAGAGCCTACAATCATCAGCAGAAGATTAAGCAGGCTTTTGATAGGAAGAGCAAAAAGAAGGAATTTGAGCAGGGTGATCTGGTGCTCAAATGGGATGCACCCAGGTAGGAAAAGGGAAAACACAGTAAATTTGATGCCCTTTGGTTCGGGCCTTTCAAGATCCTTGAAGTATTTTCAAACAACACTTACAGGTTGCAGGATCTGGAGGGAAAAGAAGTCTTCGGCAGCCCAGTAAATGGGCATTTCTTGAAAAAATGTTTTCTGTGAGCCACAATCGGCTCTTTTGTTTTGTTTTGTAAATATCGTTTCTATTTTTGTTTTTCGGACTAATGAATGACTCCATAGCCCAACAGTGAAGGCACTAAATCTGCAAAAGAGTTCTTAGAGCATCACAGGGACAACTCTATACCCCATGGAGACAAATGTTAGCGATATTTCTTGTAAGGGGGGGCTAGAGCGCAAAATAATGGGTTAAAAACCCACTTGTCCAAAGTTTCAGATGATAATGCGCCCAAAGTAAGTCACGAGCAAATTCGAGTGGCAACAATTCGCGCGCCCAGATCAACGAGGCATATTGGATTCCGGACCCCCCTTACCTTTCTACCTTTAAGCGGGGGGGGTTCCAGAATCGGGGGTGCACCTCTCCAATGGCCCAGATCAGCACGCCTGGATCAATGACGATAAAGAAAATTCTGGACCCCCCTGCCTTTCTACCTTTAAGCGGAGGGGGGGGGTCCAGAATCGCAGATGCAGCTTTTCGACGGCCTAGATCGATGCACCCGGATCAACAGTGCTTGGACAATATCTCCCTTCTCAGCTGCGCTGCACTTAGCCTGATGTGGGACCCCTTCCCGTCATGTCAACTTGTGGACCATCCTCCCTCTCGCCATCTGTCCTCTTCATGGGCGTGCAATGAGGCTCGCTCCCTTTTACCCTTTCCTCATCATCCGACATCTATCACTCTCCCCTTCTCTAGCTCACATGGTCCCTTTCCCATTTCACCATCCATCCACTGCCTGCCATGTGTCCCGCTACTCCACTTATCCCCTTTTTCCATGTGTCATCCCCGTCCGACTCTCTTACACCTCATCGTTTCTTGCTTCACCCCCGCGGTTGCGGCCCCATCACTCTATTGCCAAGCCCCCACCTTCTTCGCTGGCCTCCAAACCCGTCCTTCAAGCCATTCAGTTATTCCAGGTGGCAGCGCGAGAAGTCTTCCACATCCCAAAGTGTTGAGCTGGCCATATCGTCCTCGATCCCAAGAAAGCATTTATTGAAGTAGTTGGTGGTGGTTAGACATCGTCTCCGCCATAATGGGGACGTCCTGCAATGAATTAAAGGCACGTCGATTCACCGTTAGAACTATCAAAGAATTAGATTGCGTCTGACTTAAGTCGCACGACCATTCAAAGATTGCAGCTGCAGATTTTCAGAAGCCATGCAGACGCAAAGATTTCAATACAGTTTCTTGGTTCTGCTGTTGTTGTTGTTTTGAGTATATGTAGGCATTTTTGCCATTTTTGTATCTATTGATGGTAGAGCTAAGCTCTCTACTGTAAATTTTCAGCAAACATTCCGGTTTCCTGGTTATGCCTCTGTGTTTGAGATTTCTTGGTTTATGACAAACAATTCTCATTTTTCCATCTATGTTTCGTCTCGTGCCAGAGAGTTCACAGTTGAACGATTCACGTGAAATGTTGCATTTATGTTATGATCAAGGATTTGTCATGACATTTTTGTATTCTCTGGTTTTCTGTGTTTGAATATAAAAGGACTTTGTGTTCGAATGATTTCTCCTCCAGTCTGTTACGAACTTGATGTTTATGATAGACCTTCGTACTCTTCTTACGCAAGTCTTCCACCTACTCACCCTTTTACTGCAACTCACTGTTTGGAGTTTATCAAGACCTCACTCGTTCATTCATGCCTGGCCTAGTTTCTGAGTTGAGGCAATATTGTTCTAAGTTTCCTTCCATTTGATCACCCCTTTCAAACAAATCGTGACATTAAACTGATGGGCTTCGGGCTGTGCTCCTACAAGCAATCCAGGAGTGACCTCTGATAGCCAACATGGCCTTATTCCATAAATGGATTTGTAAGGCTTAATATCCATGAACATCACCTTCAACATAATCCCTTTAGAGGAAATATTTGGCCTCCAAGTTGAATATGTGTACCATTATGAAATATTTTGCATTAGGGACATGGGCATTAAGTAATTAGCCATGGTCAAGCGAGGAAAATAAGGCCCTTGGGTCATTTATGAATCCTTTAGGGATTAAGGGACATAATCAATGCCCTAAACCACATAACATGTTGTTTATAGGGAATCATGAGCCTTTGAGTGAGATATGGGTATTGTTATAATATTTTGTGTATCAAAGATGGCTATGAAGGATTTAACCATGGTTGGGGGATAAATCCAAGGAATTAGGCCTTGAAAAAATATTATTGGGTTAATAGCCATGACTAAAGCCATGAACTACAACATGAGACATTTAAAGGGGATCTTTTGCATACGGGTTGGATGAATTTTCCATTAGGATTTTTTATGTGGTAGGGATTTATGTTGGGGCCTTGACCATTATTAGGTGATGAAAATAGTGTCCTTAATCCATAAAGTATGATCAAGACCTTTAACTACAACATCATCCCTTTAAAGGGGATATTTTTCATATGAATGAGAAAGGGTTTCCATTAGGATTTTTTGTGTAGCTGGGATGGGTCTTCAGGCCCTGACCATGATTAGGGGATGAAAATAAGGTCCTTAATCCATAAATGAGTGTAACTAGTCTTATGGGACATGGAATAGTCTTCAAACAAGTAAAAAAAAACTTTTAGAAATTAACTTTGTCCTTGAGCGCGGTATTGGTACTTTTAGGAGGCTTTACATAAAAGATATGGATCTCACAGATTTGGCTGTAAATGAAGCTTCTAGGGCCCTATTCCATGAAAAAGAACTCAAACCACCATACAAAATCAAATCATTGGCCTCTTGGTGGGATATAGGCATCATTAAAAGAATTTGCATACCAGGCATGGGTCTCAAGGCTTTGACCATGTTCAATGAAGGAAAACAAGGGTTGTATGATCTAAATTAGTATTTTAGGGATTATAATATTTAACATATGAATGAGATTTGGGAAATATTAGAAAACTTTAGATGCATTGGATGGATTTGAACACTGTGACGACCATGGTCATGCGAGAAAATAAAGGGTCTTAAGATCTAAATGAAACTTTTAATGCTCATGAACCATGCACATATCCTTGAACCACTACAAAGTTTCTTTCAAGGGGATATTTGTCCTCCAATTGGGATATGTGTGACATTAGGTGGTTTCATGCACCAAGGATAGGTCTAAGGGTCATAACCATGACAAGGAGAGAAAATAAAAGGACTCAAGTCATATATAAATATTTTAAGGATATTGTCCATGAACATGGACTCAAATCACCACATAGGACCTCAAAAAAGGATCTTTGATCTCAAAATGGGATATGGGTGCCTATAGTAGTTTTTTCATACCAAGGATGGATCTTGGTGTCTTGACCATGGTAATGTAGTGAAAAGAAGAGACATATCAACTAAATGAATATTTGAGGGCTCATGGGATAAAATGGGGTCTTAAACCATTACATGCATCCTTTAAAAGGGATATTTAGCCACCAAGTGGGATACATATGCAATTAGGAGAATTTTTTGACCAATGATGGGATTCAAGGCATTATCCATGTTAGGATAAAGACACATTAGCCCAATTTTATACTAAATAAATCCCAAGTGTCGAAATATCCTAACATTCCCCCTTAAGAACAACCTAGGATATGTTTGAAGGATTTAAAAAGGTGACACAATAGGAGAAATAAGGAGGCATTAGAGCATATCCCCCCTTAATGACAACTTATTAAACACCTAACATAGATCAAAGTTTGGAAAACTTCACTTCTGTAAGAAACTTTGTGAAAATGTTACTTCTATAATGATTAAAGGATTAAACTATGACAAGATAGGAGGTTTTACAATAAGAAATTGAAGTCTTAATCTATTATTCTATTTATTTAATGTGCAAGGAGAAGGTAAAGATTCTTACAAATAGGCCATTCATAATTTTGATTGGTTTGGACACTGACAACATTGTCATCACTCATAATGATAGTACAAAATCCATAGGTGGGACATACAACCATGAACCCTAGAAATATTCTTTAGGTACTAGTGATTGTCCTTAGATCATGGTTAAGTCCTTGGTATCCATACCTAGTGTTCCAAACCTCTTAATAACATCCATATTATATTTTTGTGTAAATATTCCATTTATAGGGCTTGGTGTAAATATTCCATTTATGCAAAATTACTATTACTCCCAGTATTGGAAGAGAGTTCCTTATCTATTGCAGGATGAATCAGATTCTTGTAATGCTTTGTGTTGAGAAGGTTAGGTAATAATTTGAGTAGAAAGGTTGGGATGAGAAATATAGAATCTTATTGCTTGGTTTTTTCACCATGGTGGCCTCATAGCCTAGGTTGGTGGTGCTATCTACACTAGATAGTTGTGGTTCAATGGAAATTTTCTCTTACATGACCAATCTCTTGGACCAATTTTTGTTAAAAGATAAGTCTCATTTTTTTGTTTATGAATATGCAAAATTACTATTACTCCCAATCATAAAAAAATCATGTGTTATGCATGCTATGTGTCATTTGTTTTTCTGGTTTTGAATTTAAGTATACAAGGAGATGAAGGAAAATTTCATGATGCCAGAGAAGAAAATGATTTATACCATTTTAGAAATGTTTTTTGGATTGTGGAGGTGACCACCCTTCAAACCTGCATTTTTCAAAGACATTAAAAGGTTAAATGACTGAATAATAGCTAAACATCTATGAGGAAATAACCATGTACACTCTAAGGGAGTTTTATCCTTTGGAATACATTGTGCAATAAGATTAGATATGGAGTCTACCGAATAAAATATCATCCCATGCTTGAGCACCCCATGCATGATCAAAATCCATCTTAACCATATGTATCTAGTGCATCATATTTTAGGAATTCATACTTTGTTGTAGTCATGTTACATCAGCATGGAAATATCATGTCAACGTTGGAGAATGGATGTATGCAGTTTCAAGTGCCTTGGTGGTTCTTAGCTGTCACCAAGTCAACAAAACCATTTTTATGTTATTAACTATTATCCACAAGGAATATTGTATTGAAAATCTAAGGATGAGACCCCAGAAAAACTCCATCCTCAGTCACTAGGTTTCTTGCAGGCACCTGCAACTGGTTCAAGAAAATCATTGTTATATTTAGTTGTTTAACTACCAAGGCAATATTTCCATGTTACCAGAAAACCTATTCTGTTGGATACTGGAAAAATGGATTATTTGTTCACTAATTTGTAATCAACAAATCTCATGAAAGATGTAGTAGTCATTCACCTAGCTAAAGAATTTGAATGGAAATTAAATGGATAGGATTGGAGTAGATCTTATTGCTTCAGATATTAGGAGGGAGTATAGATTAGTATGTATCCTCTGCAAACCTTTAAGACCAGACATAAACTTGGGGAATAACCATGGAAATTTCATATGTATGGAAAACATATGCACTAAATGACCTAGATCTAAACAGGCTCACAGGACTCCTATATAGCTAGCAAATTTGAGCAAAGAAGATGGAGCTATCAAAGGTGAAGGTTCTCACCAGGCTTGTCAGCCACATGACCTTTGTAAAGAATTTTGAACCAGAATTATTTTGGGCAAGAATCCCATAAACTAACATAGGTAGTGGTTGTAAAGAAACCATCTGATTCTGCATGTAAATATGAAATCAATCTTCATGTATGAATCAACCTTGGCACAATAGCTCAGAGGCAACAAATATAGGAGTTGTAATCATATAAATTCATCACCACCTCAATCAATAACAAGAAAAAGGTTTTTAGGTAGAAGACAATGATGATGATGGATGAGGGTAAAGGTTAATAACCTAAGGCCATTGTTTAGAAAAAATGTCCCTAATGCTTGAGACTAAGAAATAAATAAATTATATTAATGCCCACAATATACCAACATCACCAAGAAAAGCTACACAAAATTAAGTAAGAACTACAACTTATAGTTTCATTATTTTCATCGATTTGGTCACATGTAATTAAAATTTCCTAAAATGCAACCCTGATTATTACTCGAATACTAGTTCTTTGCTAAATACAATTTCAATTCCCAATGATCATTATTCCCCCTTCCCACCTATAAATAGGAATACAGAAAAATGGAATTTCTATGGACCACTCCCCCTCCAAATTCTTCCTTACTACCATCTTAATATGTCAGTGCAATATTTTCCATGGAACAGACAGTGGGACATTTTTCTTCCTATACAAATCCAATAAGGTTATTACCATCCTATGCAGAAATGCCTTCATATACCTCTTTGTTCTGGATTTCACATTGTAAAAAAGGGATTTTTGCTTCATAAAATAATTTTTAAGAACTTTGTTATCAAAGGTTGACATATCCACAAACTATGATAACTAGATGCATAGAATGAAAACGTCTTGTATGTTATTGCCATCTTCACCTCTAGATCAGAGATAGGTTCTAAAATTTATTTTGGGACTCTAAAGTGGTCTGGTAGTCACTAAGATATATTCTTAAACATAAAACACCATGTCCATGACACAATGAAAATAATGGTAATTCTCTTTGTCATATGAGACACAATGAAACATGTCACAAGACTTTCAAAGTTGCATATATCATGTCACAAGATTTTGGAAGTTGCATCGTTAAGAGAAGTTGAAATTATCATTAAGTGTATAACAAAATTACATTCACAGATATATACAAACCATAGAAATAGCCTTGTGTATATTATCAGCTATATAATGTACATCTAACTGTCTTATAAAATTATTACATGACATCATGAATTTCTTTTAGTATTCTTTTTTGCTTTCTAGTTCTTAAGCAAATCATCAATGTCCATGTCTTCGTTTATTGGGCGCTCTTCAGCAGATGATGTTGTTTTAGTCCTTTCACTCCGAGAATGTATGGTCTTGTACCCACAACGTGGATGCTATTGTGAGGGGCCATCGCCTAAAAAAAAAAATATTAAATTTATATGGCCAATTTTTCAATATCATTGAAGTAGTTCATTAATATAAAAAAAAACTCTGCAATGTAATTATTTACCTGGTCCTCTAGTCGGCACCGTTGGAATGGATATCGGCCTATTCACCTGATCTTCAGGTCAAGGATGATCATCTATGACATTCTCTTCCATTGAAACGTCAAAATTTATAAGTACAAAATTATTAAGTATATGATTAAAATATAGACATTTTACCATCGTGGGCCTCATTCACAAGAACATCTTGGGACTGTACCTCACTGGGATGGGGCTGTTGGGAAGAACCATGATCTTGTTGCTTCATTTCACTATCAATGCTCTGTTGTTCAATACTAATGGTAGGGTTGATAGTGTCTCTCCCCTTATTAAAACAAAGTAAGACATTAAATTATGGATGATATCAAACATTTACGTATTTTATAAGTAACGAAAGGTTAATGTGGACTGATTTTTATTTACTTTATCCAGGATCTTGTGATCTTCCCCATGCTTTTCCTACGATCAACCATGACTTTATAACCATACTTGTAACCAAGTTGGAGGTCTTCATTTGTGGTTTCAGTTCCAAAGTCGTCACCCTGCATTGCATAAAGGTATGGTTTTTTAATTTTTTAGGATGCAATTACCTTAAAGTTGTAAGGTGATACAAATAATATTCTTAAGATGTTTGGGTGCTTACGATTCGTGACTGTAACCTCAAGTAGCCTCCCTGGCCTAGCTTGTGTTGGCCATGTTTGGCAATCCTTTCTTTGGTTTCCTTCGAAGTGTCAGGAAACCTATCATCAATTTTTTCAAGTATGCTATATATAACCACACTTTTATTTAGATCTAAAGAAAAATAAAGCTAGTATTGAGTTCAAAAAATTGTAATTTACCTTGGTGTACCAGTTATTTGTTCTCATGATTTTCTCAAAATCTTCTCTTTTGCATCATCAATGATCACCTTCCACTCTCTCTCTGGAATTGAGGGAGGACTCTCATACCTAGGATTTCTTGCCAAGCTTCGTCTATAAACATCTCGGGTATATTTTAAATATTCACTCGCTGCAGATGTGACCACTTTTGTATTGAATGTGTCTACACCAAAGAGGACTTCAAGATAATCCATAAGTTCCTTTTTGAGGTTGGAATTCTAGCAATTCCACCTCATGTGTAAGGTTGCCCCAAAAATAGACAAGGCCTTGCTCTCTACATGCCTATAAAAAAGGTCATTTCCTACACACACAAAAGATATGATCATTAATTTAAAATTAATAATCTAGATGATTTATATATGAGGACAACATTACACGATTAAAATATAAATTAAAACTACCTAGGAGTCTTGATTGTTTTAATGGAATTCCATTATCGTCGACCAAAAATGTGCATGGAAGGGTCCCCGTGTTTGTCACACGTCTAGCTCCAAGAAATGAAACCATCTCAACCACATCATTATGATCCTCATATCTACCACCCTCTCTAGACTCTGATCGAGGTGTGGATGCCTATCGGTGTGTGTCATTGCTCCTATCTAAATGAGGTGTAGAAGATGGAGAAGTAACTAGTGCTCTAGCAGCTATATGACCACCCGCATCAAGACTCTGTAGCATCTCTGTAGCGCCACTACTACCAACCCCATGTTGAACAGGCTCCAAATATTCCTTTATAAAAAAGAAAATGTTTTTTCGTGAGATAATGTAAAAGTTAAAGAACAAAGTATCATAATTGAACATATGAGTGCATTAAACAAACAAACAAAAAAAATTATGGTTATTACCTTATATGTGTTAAGTTGTGACATAAGGAGCTTGATCCTTTCTTTGACATCCAGAGTTTGTTCTGGATGATCTAACAAGATAAATAGTTCCTTTTTATCTTTCATGATCTTTTTTTTATGAGAGCATTAGATCAGCGCAAGAATAAAACCCCTCCTCATCGTCGGAATCATGATCCACATGGCCTGCTGACTACATATAATTTCAGCAAAAACAATGTTATTTCAATAAAATTATATAAGCAAATAATAAAAAAAATGTAAAATGAAAGTGGAAATTGATAATCATTTACATGTTCTGTGGCTGGCCCTTTTCCACGATCATCCTGCCACATTATAATATAATTAGAACCCCCAAATATTTAAAAAATTGTTGATGATAAAAAAAACAATGTTAACAATAATATTTACAACAATGTTAAATATAATAAAAAAATATAATGAAATAAGTAGAGGTTTCTTAAAGAGGTGTTGCATAAGAACCTGCACACTATTATTCAGTGTGTCTATTCGATTCAAATGGTAATCCACTAATAACTCTTCCCTAGGAGATATCTTTTTTATTGTGCACCGGACTACTCAATTCTCTTCACGCCCCTCAAATATGCAATTTGGTTGTTTGTTTGTTGTCCTGGGTTGTGTGCTATTTATAAACCCTGTGATATTGCCGGAAGCTTTAGGCCTTCCATCAATATAGATAGTCACTCCCTTATTTTTATCCTTGTTTATTAGTTGTATATAATTTGTGGTGAGTGCATATCTCTGCATACTTCGCATTTACCGGACCAGCCGCATCCAATCGTTATAATTGTAACACGGTCTGACATAGTCCATCAATTCAGTTACTGTATTGTATTTTACAATTATTCCATCCATGGAAAATAGCCCCAAGCCACGTAGGGAGGATGGTGCAATGCAATATGTCCTATTGTTGACAACGAAGTCAACATCTATAGGAAGTAGTTCGTTAGGTACCCATTTCTTCAACAGATGCTTATACCTGAGTGGAACATATATATATCCTATGCTCTCATCATCATTCTGAGTTTTTCACCTCTAGTCCTTGTTTTCTTATCATATCTACTAGATGCAGTCGCATTTTTGGCCTCTATTTGTCCTAAGATTTCCTCACTCAATGAAGAAATATCTGACAGGTACCCATTTGGTTGTACCTTCAATTGCATGTGCACATGTTGTTAGTTAGTATTCCATCATCATATTCACAGTTCTGAATAATTTTTTTATATCAGATCCATAGGAATTGAGAAGATTTGTCATTTCAAATATTTCCAATGCAAGAAATTTCTTAGAAACATGGTACCTAGACTTAAGCCTAATGCATAATATTTTAGGTTTGGATTCTTTGGTGGGCCTGGGGTTCCATGGATTAAGTTCATTAGACACTTGACACTTGCTAGAAGCATATTGCATCAGATTGTTTCCTACATGAGGAATACAACCACATCCACTCTCATGTTTCTCCATGGTAGGATGCATCAAGTACACAAAGGTACGAGTCTATGATAGTTGGATATGATGTGGACAAATGATTAAATGTATAATGAGATCTATCTTGGGAATCCTTAAACATGGTTGGCTCATTAAACACAAGGTCTAATTAAATTACACCACATGGAAATGCAACATCAACATGAATGAACTTGGAAGGACTAGTGGTGGCTCTAGTGTGTGCCACATGGGACCACTACACATTTTAAAAGATAAGTTAGAAGACACCCTTATCAAAACAATTCCAAGTATTTTGGAGAATTGGACTCAAACAAGATTTCACTAGGCTCTAATAATACTTCATATCCATAGGAATTGAGCAAAATTGTCATTTCAAATATCTCCAATGCAAGAACTTTCTTAGAAACATGGTACCTAGACTTAATCCTAATGAATAATATTTTAGGTTTGGATGCCTCGGTGGGCCTGGGGTTCCATGGCTTAAGTTCGTTAGACACTTAACACTTGCTAGGATCATATTGCATTAGATTTTTGTGTGCATGAGGAATAGGGAAACCAAGAGAATTTAGGGATACAATGAGTTGTTATGAGAAAGAGTCGAAGATCTCAAAATATCAATATAATGACACATGGAATAATCATGTACATACAAGGGGATTAAAGAAAATAAGATTGAGAGAACACCAAGTGACCACATTAATACAACCAAATCCACTCTCATGTTTCTCCATGCTAGGATGCATCAAGTCCACAAAGGTACGAGTCTATGATAGTTGGATATGATGTGGACTAATGATTAAATGTCTAATGATATTTGTCTCGGGAATCCTTATAGGATCCATGTTTTGTGTTCTAACACCTCCCATATAAGAAGAGCCATGTCTCATGTACTGACACCTCCCATATAAGAAGAGCTATGCATAATATTTTAGGTTTGTATGCCTTGGTGGGCCTGGGGTTCCATGGCTTAAGTTTGTTAGACACTTGACACTTGCTAGAATCATATTGCATCAGATTTTTGCCTGCATAATAGTATAACACCACAATAACACAAAAATGATATAAAAATAACACCAGAAATAACACTTTGAATCAGAGAGCAATGTTCACAGGCCTCTTCGACGGGGTAACCTCCAGTCGAGCAGAGCTCTATTACAATAATATCCAAGCTAGGGTTCTCATACCCTCGACTCCTATTTATACTAAACATGTCTATGAAAAGAACCATCTAGAGGAAGATCCTTCTATAAGAGGAAGCTTCTATTAGGTCTTCTTACATTCAACTTATTCTACTTTATTGCAAGGCCTTATTAACATTGACCTTTATTACATCTGAATATATTGTTTTGCCTACATGTGGGGTTATGTTCCTAACATAAAGCATCCTAATTTGTGTGCATCTATGCTTGTAAAACGTGTGGAAGTTGTTGGAAACGATTAATATGCTTATGGGAAGGATGACTGATGGATATATGGATTTTGTATCCCACATTGTGGTGCCTAAAAGGTGATTAAGGATCTCCTAGCACTAGATACATGCTATGGTAAATCAATCCCTCTTACACTTCATTCACTTGGTTTATTTGGGGTAAGATATGTTCCTTATTTATTGAATGAGTATGTAGGGGTATTGCGGGATGCATCCCATTCCCAAAATTTAGGAAATGTAGTAGATGATAATGAAARCACAACRRAAACGATCTCTAAATAGAGGAAGGTCATCTCTTTAGTTGATAAAATTAGGGAAAGTAAGATAAACAATAGGACTAGTATAGTAAAGTTAAGGAATGAGAGGATGGATGTGGAAATAGACTAAGTAGGTATAAATGAAAACACCCCACTAGTGTATGCAAAAACAATGTTGATAATAAATTTTTGTAACCAATAAAATGGGGAAAGAAACCTTGATTTACTGGATGGAAAAACTATGGAAGAGTAAGTAATGTTATGTATTAACTTTTTATATGATGGAAAGAGGCTTTTTTACCTTTTGATTTTGCTTCCTTGATTTAATGAGAGATTCATGAGATGCCTTTGTTTATAGAACCTCTCTATCAAACACTTGCATTTGTACTACTTAGACCAATATTGTTTTGTAGATAAGTCAATTAATGAGCATAACAATACTCTTTTGCAATAGTCTAGTTTTACAACAAATCTAGTTATGTGGGGGCTTTGTCTTGGCTCAATTTGTTGGTGCACATTATGTGGATATCACTAAAAATATCACCTACTTACCTAGGGAAATTATTCATGGTGTGGTAAAAAATTGCATGCATGATTAGGAGACAATTTCTTGGTGTGGGAACCCACTTCTATTATGCTAAACAAGTCACTATTACACAATTTCTTTGTAGTGGTGAAAACACTCTTTATTTATGTTATTGAAGTCTCTATTTTGTAGTATCTTTCACAAATTTGAAGGAATCCTTCTATTACACTAATRGATTCTCTATTCTATAGTCACTTCATGGTGTTGTAAACACTMTTCKATTAAGCTACACAAGGATCTATCCAATAKTTTATTTAATKRCCTTAAAGMAACTAGATTTYTGYTATAGAAATCATAGYTCCATAGTAGGGTCATTGTTYYKAAGCTTCCTTYCCTCAACTACACAAATATATTCCGTAGTAKCATGAACCCTATAGTAATGGATYSAAGTYAATTTCCCCTTCTTACACCRTTTAATTACCATGAGTGGAAATCAAATATGTTATTTTTTTTAGGAGTAGAGGCCTATTTAGAATCATGATGGGGATTAAATTTGAACCTATACTAGATGATGAAAATATGAAGTGGTTTAACAAATGTGATGAAGCTTATGGTTTATTATGTCTCTCCATATCTCTTGATCTTATTTTCCACATTAAATTTGGTAGTTCACCCAATCAAATATGGACTACTTTGGAAGGATTGTTTGGGAAGCATGATGTGTTAAGAGTACTGTTAAGCCCTAATATTGGCTCATTACCCCTTAATTGGGGCATATTGGATTAGTAATGTTATTCATTACCCCTTAATTGGGGAATATTAGATTAGTAATGTTATTTTATTTATGTCGGCTTTAAGCCATTAGTTGTAATTATACCTCCTAGTCTCCTATATATACCAAGGAGACATTTTCATTTTGAATCATCTTGTACTTGAACATTTAAGTGGGGTAAAAGGAGGTTTCCCCCTCAAAGAGGCTTATTATATGAAATTATCTCTCTTTCAAGGCGTTGGGTACTTTTCCTAAGGTTTTTCCATGCTATATTGATGTTTGTTTCTTAACATATGGTATCAGAGCTCAAGGTCTTGGGGTTTCACTGCTACATCTGAGACACTGTGGAATTTTTGCTATAACGTTTTTTATACAACGTTTCAGAAGGAATGGCTTGGAGAGTATTTAGTATACAGATCAAGGTACGTTGGGTTCAAAATTCATCTCCTGAGGCCTTATACTTTCTGAGATACAACCTGTACAAGATAGGGTTCTGGAATCATCTTGAAATGAGTCATTGCGGAATGTTCACTATAAAACATTTTCTGTAACATTTAAGACCCTGTACTCTGGAGGCCATTTACAAAAATTAGTAATGCATATGTGGTAAAACGTTCAGCTTCTGGGTCATCTTAAATTTGTAGAAGAAAGGGTATCTAACTAGTCCTATTGACTAGTCTCAAGAAGGTGTTCCAGGTAAAATAGTCATAAATTCTTCCTAGAGTATCCAAATTGTGTGGGACTAGTTGCATTGGATCATGGGCAGTCTATAGTATTTTGGGTGAAATTTTCAGAATTTTATATCAATTATTTTGTGCGGGGAACACTATACAAGAAAGATCTCCTGGAAAGGCCAAAAATCAACAAGTTGTGGGGAAGTTACCATAAATTCCACTTGTCACATACAATTTTGATCAGAGCTGTGGCATTGTAGAGAAGAAATACCATAGAAATACATAAGAGAAAGTTTCATACCCAGAAGGGCCAAAACTTGGGAGATACAACAGAAGAAATATTGTCTAGCAGAACCACCTCAAAATCAAGGTTCAAAAGTGATACTTGGCCAACATGCCACCCAAAAAGGGAAC
>ML785592.1:222415-236607 GCA_009831015.1 Picea engelmannii
ACCAAAGGTGCTTGGTAACTTAAGAAATGAATGTTTTTGTATTTTGTAAATATGGATCAATGGGATAACTCAATTCAGCTTATGGCATTCAGACATCAAAATGGTAAACAAATAGACAGTGCTCTCCAAGATTGGTTAAACAATAAAATAGCTTTCAGTGGTTGAAGAAAAGATTATTCATAAACTAGTGCAAGGTAGGGTCTAATAAACAATTAAAGGAACTGATTATAATGTCATGAACCAAACAATAGGATAACATCTATTCAAGGTTTGACAACAAGATAATAGTGAAGAAGAAATATGAAAAACTGATACCAAAACGGAAAGGAACCTGTGATCTGTATTAGCAATGAAATGTCTGAGTACAAAAAGGAGTATTAATGTATCCAGAATCGAGCCCTTGTTTCACATCAAAAACAGGCATTTATAGCCTCTTACAAACAGTGATACAGATCCTAAAAACATGGATCTGTATTTAATAAAGACAACTCAATTCTATCTAAACTACTTGAAAATAAAGTCTTTAACAACTAAACTAAATAGTCGAACTGTCTTCAGTCTCCAAAATCGCCATCTGCATCCTTCAGCTCCTTGTATCTGCAATGTGTTGAAAACTAGCAGGACACCTGTCTTTGACTGTTGGATTTCCCAATGTTCATGTCGATTTTTTAGGAAATGGTTTTGCATGTGTAACCAAAAAATCTCTCGAATCCCTGATGTTGAACTTCTTGCATATGATCTAATAGTCCACTGATACACTGGAATCCCTTCAGAACCTGTTTGGAATGAACTGTTGTGTCTTCGGCTTCAAAAATTACTTTCCCAGCTTTCAACAGTGCAACCGTTTAATTTCTTCACGGGTTAGTTGTTGAAAGATGTCACTTTCCACAGCTAACAGGTAATAAAATAATAGCCTTGCGCTGTTGAAAGTCCCGATTGCGCACAAAAAGAGTTTTCACCTCCTAAATTTGATTTCAAACCAAAATCAGTGGGTATTCGATTTCTCACCTTGCATATTGACGGCGACTTGAGCAAGAACCTTCAGGTCTGGATGAGATTTTTGCCTCAATTTTTGTTTTAACCTCCTGATCTGCCTTTTGAGGTGTTTGGCAAGCCACCAAAAGCCATTGTAGTCTTTAGTGAGTTTTTTCTTCCTCTTCTTTTCTCTAAAACTTTCCTTAGCCAATCTTTCAAACGCAGCATTGGTCTTGGCGAAGTTATCAGATAACTTCTTATACCTTTCCTTAATCACTCACTCCAAGACCTCTTGCTGGGAAATTACCTCCTTGAGATGTTTGATCTTCTGAGACTTATTTGATATAGGGTTTTTTTATGATTCTCCCTATTCTGTTTGATTGAAGGTTTCATAGTTTTGTGCAAACTCAGTTGACTGCTCTGAACTCTTGATGGCAGGGCATTGATTTTTCTGCTCAGATTCTGAATCTGAATAGGGCAAGTTAAGTATATTCTTCCCTGTACTCTGATCTGTAGGGTGACCTATATTCTGCTGTGTAGTCTGTTCTGAGGTTGGCTCAAATTTTAACTTTCTCTTCAACCTGTGAGGCTTCATTCCAGATATTCTGTCCTCTGAAGGTCCTGGCAAGTCCCTTCTTCTTCTTGAGCTGCTTTGAGGAGATGATTGTTTCATTGAACCCTTCACCTGTTCATTTGCAGTCTGATTTTGGGTTTCAAAACCTTCCCAAAACATAAAGTGCTCCCAGCTTCTCCCCTGTTGTTTCAATTCTTCTAGGATAATCAATTTTATGAGGCCGAGGTGACATAGAGTAGTTTTCACGCTCAAGGGTTGAGCTCTAATCCTCTTGCATACCTTAATCAAACTTTGATATAAGAAATAAGGAAAATTAATAGGGGTCTTGCCTGTGAAGTGATCCAAGAGTTTAAAATGGTACATCATCAATTTAACATATCTTCCCTCTGAGGTAATGTACAATTGAATACCTTTGAACAATTATTTCCATTCTTCATCTAGATATGAAACAAGCATACCTTTTCTCCATGCTTTGTGTTTGTACCCCTCTTTCAAATAAACCCTGAAGTCCAAATTTTTAGGAGTAGTAGTTTTAAACCAGCTCTGACCAGTTCTTGGCAATCCTGTAGCTGCGGTGATGACAGCCTCATGCACTTTGATTTCCATGGACCCGACGCGAGCTTTATTGCCATCGAAATTCTTGGAAAAGGCTTCTGTTGTGGCCTGGTGGCACCCAATTTGCAACCTTTTGACGAATTCCATACACCCTGCATTTAAACAATGCCTCTGGTCTTCGGGATGTGATTGTAGAAAGGACAAGTTATCCAGCTCTCTCTTGAGTAGAGCGCCACTGCATTTTATCACCATTCTGCAGCTCGAAAAACTTGACAATTGTAACCCCTGTAACTGCCAGTCAAGCCGAGGTTCTGCGCTGTTGAAAGCAGTTCGGGTTTCGACTCTATTTTGAAATAAATGAAAACTTCCACAGCATTCTGAAAACGATTTGTGATACGAAAAACATTGTTTGATTTGATGTTGTCAAGCCGGCGGTACCTCCTCTTTACCTGCATCACCAAACATGAACTTTCCATCCCGGATGTCATGAGCATTGAGCGTGAGTTCTGGGCCGGATTCAAATTACAGTCATATCCTGACATGCATAATTGAGTTTGTATCATTGCCCACTCTTATCAGCGCATACCTTGGATTTGCCTGACGTGGGATGATCACATCATCATTTATTTCAGTCGTGGATATCACGCACGTGATTCCCGCTCTTCTTCAACAACGGCCCATGGAAAGCGCGGCTGTCAACTGTTCGCTTGCCACTTTCAGCAGCGTGCGACCCCTTGGAAACCCCTGTTAGCTACGGAAAGTATACACTTTCAACAACGCACCACTTTATAGAAAACACTCTTTAGCCGCGGAAAGTATACACTTTCAACAGCGCACCACATTATAAAAAACCACTTCATAGCTATGGAAAGCATGTACTTTCCATAGCGTGCCACCCGCAAACTTGATTGTCGGACATTTTGAACTTTACCACTTTCAACAACGCATCAACTAAATGAAAAGAGCTCCTTAGCTGCTGAAAATCGACACTTTCCACAATGCACAATCAATTTTTTGACATACGTTAGCTGAGGAAAGTGAAAAATGAAAATTTTGGAAAGAAGACTTTATGGGTCAAATTATTTCCTTAAGACAAACCAAAACCTAAATTTTTCAGCTATAAAAAACTCAAAAATAACTTGAGAACACTACCGATGGCCATGCTATCCACTACAAAATTCAACCAAAAGGACGGTTTCATTTTGGGAGTTAACATTTGGCTCCAACTGGGATGGGAATATCCCTGTGAGGTGACCAAGAACCTAGCTAGACTCAATAGCCTTATTGCAATTTGAAAAATAGTTGCTAGTACCATTGGGCATGGATTTATTTGAATGACAAAAATAAAGAAAACATAACTGAAAAAGAAAATATGTACAAGAAGAACCTGGCTTCAAAGGAAGCCTTATGAGAAATAGATCTTCAGGAAGCGCCCGTTGAAAGGGCCCCCTGATACTGGCTCGCCTGAAAGATTTTGGAGAACAAAGGTATTGTTCTGTTGCACCGCTGTTATGACAAAAGGACCTATCCAAAGAGCCTCAAATTTTCCGTGTTTCCCTTTCTCCTGCCTTGTTGCATCCCACTTTAAGACCATATCCCCTGTTTTGAAGACATCTGATTTGACTTTCTTGTCGAAAGTTTTCTTAATCTTTTCCTGATGCAATTCAATTTTTTCTAAGAGTTTCTCTCTATCTTGTTGCAGTTCTATCAAATTATGAATCCTCCTAGCCAAATCATTTGGTTCGGAATCAATTTCTTGTAAGAATTTTGCAACTGGTAATGCAAGTTGAATAGGAAATATGGCCTCAGTACCATATACCAACTTGAAAGGAGATGTACCAATTGATTTCTTACATGTTACCCTGTCAGCCCACAAGGAAAACTTCAGTTTGGAATCCCAACCTCTGGCATTTTGTTCAAGCAGCTTCTTTATGATTCTGACTAAACTCTTGTTTGATGACTCAGCTAAACCATTCCGTTGTGGATAGTAGGCTGTGGAATGTACCAGCTGAATTCCTATCTCTTCACACAATTTCACCAAGTGTTTATCTTTGAATGCAACAGCATTATCAGTGACCAATCTCTTGGGGCAGCCAAATCTGGCGAATATGTTCTCCTGCAGAAAGTTTATGATGATAGTGTGATTAACGTTCTGGGTGGGAATAGCCTCAATCCACTTTGTAAAGTAATCGGTGGCAACCAGAATCCACCGATGCTGTCCACTAGAAGGTGGATGAATCTCACCTATGAAGTCCAGGCCCCACTGCTGAAAAGGCCCTGTGACCACTATAGGTTTGAGAGGAAGGGACTTCAGTTGTTGTTTACCTTCAAATCTCTGACATTTGTCACATGCTTTCACAAACTCATATACATCTGAAAATAAGGATGGCCAATAGTAACCTGATCTTATGATTTTGTGTGCTGTGGTTTTCCAATAGTGATGTCCTCCACATTCACTATTGTGAAGTTCACACATGACTTTAGCTGCCTCCTCTTGATTTACACACCTCAACAACAAACCAATAGGATTCTTCCAGAACAACAAATTATCATTGATGCAGAAATTTATAGCTCTGAGCTTCAAAGCCCTTCTTTGAGTCTTTGTCAAATCTGATGGGACTGATAAAGTCTGCAAAAACTGAATGATATGACTGTACCACTTGCAATCAACTAAATGAGCTGAAACCTGCATTCCCTTACCTTCTTTGTTCTCTGAAGACGGAACATTTTCTGCATCAATACTCATCTGATTTATATCAAGCAGCCTGCAATTCTCTTCTGCCAGGAGTTTGGCAAGATCCTGGCCTTTAACTAGCTTTGCTGGTTTGATTTCAACATTGAACTCAATCAATCTGGCTATCCACTTACTCCTTTTGCCATCAATGTCAGTTTGGACAAGAACATCTTTAACTGAACTGGAGGGAACAAAAGCTATTACCTTTGCCTGAAGAATGTAGACCCTGAAAGCTTTTAGTGACTTGACAAGTGCATAAGCTTGTTTTTCCAACAACTCATACTTTACTTCTACGTCCCTCAAGACCTTACTAAAGAAGGAAACCGGCTGCTCTTGGTCATCAACATTCTTCTACAAGAGTACTGCTGTGATCGTATCATTGGAATCAAATGAAAAAATATAAAATACCTTGGAAAAATCGGGGCTGATCAACACAGGGGTTGTTGTGATAGCTTCCTTGATGGCATTGAATGAATATCTAGCTACTTTAGTGCACTTGATCTTAGAGTCTTTCCTCAACATAGCAGTGATATGCTTTGTGAGTTCAGCAAAATTCACTATGAATCTTCTGACAAAATTAATCGTCCCAAGAAAATACTGAATGTCTTTCTTTGATCTAGGAAGAGACAGATTTTTAATTGCTTCTACCCTCTTTGGGTCAATCTTAACCCCATCAGCTGAAACAATATGCCCAAGTAGTTTTCCCTCCTTAAGTGAAAAAATTGATTTTTTGGGATTAAGAGAGATGAAATACCTTCGACATTTCAGAAATGTCCTCCTCAAGTGCTGCAAATGAAGTTCGTGGCTGCTTGAGAAAATAGTGATATCGTCAAGATAAATCAGGACAAATTTATCCTTATCCCCAACAAAAGAAATGTCCATTTCCCTTTGGAATGTCGCCCCTGCATTCATCAATCTGAAGGGCATCCTCTTGTACATAAACGTGCCCCATGGAGTGGTAAAGGCAGTTTTTTCTTTTTCTTCCGGATGGATACCAATTTGATTGTATCCGAAAAACCCATCAATAAAGGACATTACCTTCGATCCTGAGACCTTCTGCAACATATGCTCCATTTTAGGAAGAGGGTAGTTGTCCTTCCTAGAGCATTTGTTCAGATTTCTGAAGTCGATGCAAAGTTTGATCTCCCCATTCTTCTTCCTAACCGGCACAAGATTAGCAATCCATTCTGAATACCTGGGAGGAATGATAATGCGGGCATCCAACAGTTTCTTAATTTCTCTCTCCATCGTGGGAAGCAACAAAGGATTGAAGGATCTAAGCTTCTGTCTGAATGGTTTGGTGTCTTTATTCAAGGGAATTTTTATGTTGAATCACCTATGTATCAAAAGTTTTCAAATCATCATACTACCAAGAAAAGATGTCTGCAAATTCCTTTAGCAATTCTCCATAATCAGCCTTTTGTTTTTCGGAGAAATGTGAGGCCAATTTGACATGTTTGGGATCTTGCTCACTGGTCACATTATATTGAAAAACATCTGACTATTTCTCCCCTCTTTGCAATTTGACAGCCACATCGTTGTTATCGAACAGCCTTTCCAACAGGACCAAGCCTTTAGGAATTTTGTTGGTGGACAGCTGAACTATCTCATGAGCTGCAATTTTTCTCTTGAGCTTTGGCTTCTCAACTTCATTGTCATGTTCGTTCTCCTGATCAATCTGTGGATCTGTAAACTCATCTATCACTACAAGGAATTGGGTGAGTTCAGCAGCGTCCTCAAAAACTTTCCAAAATTTTACATTATCATGAAGAGAGGGCCTATGTTTAACTTGAATTTCGTAAGACAATTTGTGAGGCAAAGGGGGAATGAATGCACATGCTGATATAGCCAATGAATCAGCCAATTCATTCATTGATCTAGGTACAAATGTAATTTTAAAATCTGCAAAATTTTGAATTGCCTCCAACACTTCATCTCTGTATGCCTTCATCCTGACATGCTTGGCTTGAAAGGACTTATTCACCTATTGAATAATCATATATGCATCTCCAAACACCTGCAATTTTTTAATGCCTTTCTCCTTTGCCGCGTGCAGCCCCAAAAGTAGTGCTTCATATTCAGCAATGTTATTAGTCACTTTAAAATCAAGTTTAAAGGACAAATGAGAAGTTTTCTTTGCGGGATAAATGAATACCACTCCTACTCCAGTTGACTCCTTAGTGAAAGCACCGTCAAAGAACATGGTCCAGAGATCATCCTCTGATGTTTCTGTGGGCTGAACTGTGATCTGATCTGTGGGTTTTCTTAGCAGCAATGTATCAGGCAGTGAATCATCAAATTGCAAGATACAAGATCCCATATCCGTGTCAACTGCATAGATAGGATGATTGGATGGATTCTTCTCATCACTGATCACATATGCCAACTGAGATTCCCTGTAAATTCTTCTATTCACCCCTCCGAAAACAAGGATAGTAGCGTAGGAGAGATCCATTTGGAGAGTGCCACCTAGTCTCTTCATCCATGATCTTGATAGAAGACATCCGAACTTTGGAGGTATGTCAGCCACCACTATGTCCATCACCATTGTCTTCATCGATGCTTGGGTTAAGGTTACAGCCAAATCCTTAATCATCCCAAGACATTTGAATTTTCGAGAATCAAAGGAGAAAAGGTCATGATAAGACTTGGTGATCTCCAGCCCAAGCTCATCCATGACATCCTTTGGCATCAAGTTGTGTGAAGCACCGGAGTCCAACAAACAATTGTGCAGTGTTTTTTCATGAATATTTAAAGAGATGTAGAAGGGGGGACAACTTTCATCTCTGTCTTCTACCATTTGACCTAGAGTGATGGTTGGTTTGTCATCATAAATGTTGAGGATATCAGCAGAATGAGATACTGACTGGGGATATAAAGTTTTGAGGATATCTTTTTTAAACATCTCATTTTTCATCAGCTCAAGAAGAGGGATAGGAATCTTAATCTTTTGTAATTCAGCCTCGAAATTAAAGGAATATGGAGCCTTATCAGTAGTTTTATCAGAAATTTTTACCTGACTTGAAGGGGCTTCCTGATTCTTCTGCTATTCAACAGGAGGCTGACTCTCTAGAGTTTGCTGGTTGACAAGGGCAACAATCTTCTTGGGAGGAGCTGATGCTTTCTCCTTTGAAGACTTTGCTGGCTGATCTTCTGATGTATGAGATTTTTGATTGACAGGGGCAGCAGTCTCTTCAAGAGGGGCTAATGCATCTTCTTGAGTAGCATTGGATTTGGATCGGAGGTTGTATATATTCTTATCCTCTATTGTAAATATGCCATCACCAAGGAGATCATCTTTTGTCTATTGAGTCTTTAATGATTCCTCATAATATTGTTGTGTTAGATAAGACTTCCCTGTCTCTTCTCCAACACAATGAATGTCACCTTCCCCATCCTCTTGATCTTCACCATTGTCTTCGTCCATCACTACATTCTGAAGAGGGACTTTTATCCTCTGATCTTCATTAGAATTCCTATCTCTTTGCAGAATCTGAGTTTGTGGATTATTTCTTTTGTAGGGAAAATCATTTGGGTTTCTGGGGGAAAAAGTATTTGGCTCTTTTTCTCTTGCTGGTGGCTGATTTTGAACTTTCAACTTCGACATTTCTGATGTTAGACTATCCAACATCTTAGCCATATTTTCCATTTGACTGTTAGAAGAAGAAGAGGACTCGACAACAGACTTCTTCTTTTCAGCCCTTCCTTTAAGCTTTTGAGAGGCTGTGATGTTTGACTCAACTTCAAGAGTAGCATCTTGCATTAAAGAAAGCGTGGCTGATCGTCTTTCTCTAAGGATAAGACAAAAATCTGCATCAAAGGCCACAAAGAATGTGATCTTTTCCGATGCATCGCTTGGTTTGATCTCTGCAGGGATCTTACCAAACATTTTGTTGAATCTTTTGATAAAGTCTGAGACCGATTCTCCATCTCCTCTCTTCAAATTTCCAAACTCAGAAATGTAGTATAACAGATTTCTTCTTTCTCCCCAATGCTTCAAGAATACTTCATCTAATTGTTCAATGCCAGTGATTGAATTTTCCGGTAGCTCTTTGAACCACTTTCGGGCTTGGCCATCCAAACTCTGAACGAAAACTCTAGTCCACACATCTTCTTCTGAAATATTTATGTTTTCTGCATAATCATAAAATGCTTCAATGTGTTCTTCAGTTGTATACTCCCTTGCTCCTATAAACTTTGGCATGTATTTCTATTAGTCACCTGTTGGCATGGCAGACAGGGGATTTGGAAACACAAGTGGAGCATATCTGTTTGCCAAGATTTGTTCCATTCTGGTCAAAGGGACAGCCATGACAGTCTTGGTGATTGATACAGACGAGGAACTTGCAGGAGATGATGGAGGAGATTAGGAGCTCGTAGGAGATGATGGAGGAGATATGTTGCCTGAGTTAGAATAGAATAGCTATCTTACTTCACCCTGAGCAGAAGTTTCGGAAGTAGGTGGAAAATAAGAGGCTTTATAAAACTGACTGAGAAACAAAGATAGATTTTCTTCTCCTTTAGAGGACAGCTCATGGAGAATTTCTTCAAGGACTGGCAGATTAGTGTAAGTGTGTAAAACACCTTTCGAAGGTTTAATAGGTGATGAGTCAAAAGAAGATGAAGAGGAATTTTCTTTATGTTGGGAAGATTCAGTATTCAGTTCTTTTGGATGGGATGAAATGTCAATCTCAAGGACAGCATCAGTAATATTTGAAGAAAAAGAAGGTTCTTCTTCCTTAGAAACTTGAGATGAAATTTTTATTTCCTGAGAATTTTGAATTTCAGCAGGGGATTCAACCAAAGAATTTTCAGATATGGGAGGATAAGTATCAATTGGAATACCTGAATCAATTGCACTTGCAGATCCGGAAGCCTGTCTTTGCAAAGCTTTTCCCTTGCTGATGAACTTTTCTGGATCAGGAACTGATGTCAATGGGCCTTCTGGGTTTTCCCTTGTGTTAGCTCTTTTTGGAGCCACTTCGTTTCAATGGAGTGGCCAGATAGAAAATGTACAACCTAATAGTGTCTACTTCTTGTCTATAATCAAGAATTAGATCTATCTCGTCTCCCAGAGAAGCTGATCTTCGATCTCCTCTCCCTGGCAACGGCTCCAATTTGTTATCACTCCAAGAAACCCTTTGTGGTTGCAGACCAAAGGTGCTTGGTAACTTAAGAAATGAATGTTTTTTTATTTTGTAAATATGGATCAATGGGATAACTCAATTCATCTTATGGCATTCAGACATCAAAATGGTAAACAAATAGACAGTGCTCTCCAAGATTGGTTAAACAGTAAAATAACTTTCAGTGGATGAAGAAAATATTGTTCATAAACCAGTGCAAAGCAGGGTCTAATAAACAACTAAAGGAACTAATTATAATGTCATGAACCAAACAATAGGATAACAACTATTCAAGGTTTGACAACAAGATAATAGTGAAGAAGAAATATGAAAAACTGATACCAAAATGGAAAGGAACCTGTGATCTGTATTAGAAATGAAATGTCTGAGTACAAAAAGGAGTATTACTGTATCCAGAATCGAACCCTTGTTTCACATCAAAAACAGGCATTTATAGCCTCTTACAAACAGTTATACAGATCCTAAAAACATGGATCTGTATTTAATAAAAACAACTCAATTCTATCTAAACTACTTGAAAATAAAGTCTTTAACAACTAAACTAAATAGTCGAACTGTCTTCAGTCTCCAAAATCGCCATCTGCATCCTTCAGCTCCTTGTATCTGCAATGTGTTGAAAACTAGCAGGACACCTGTCTTTGATTGTTGGATTTCCCAACATTCATGTCGATTTTTTAGGAAATGGTTTTTCATGTGTAACCAAAAAATCTCTCGAATCCCTGATGTTGAACTTCTTGCATACGATCTAATAGTCCACTGATACACTGGAATCCCTTCAGAACCTGTTTGGAATGAACTGTTGTGTCTTCGGCTTCAAAAATTACTTTCCTAGCTTTCAACAATGCAACCGTTTAATTTCTTCACGGGTTAGTTGTTGAAAGCTGTCACTTTTCACAGCTAACGGGTAATAAAATAATAGCCTTGCGCTGTTGAAAGTCTCGATTGCGCAAAAAAAGAGTTTTAACCTCCTAAATTTGATTTCAAACCAAAATCAATGGGTATTCGATTTCTCACCTTCCATATTGACGACGACTTGAGCAAGAACCTTCAGGCCTGGATGAGATTTTTGCCTCAATTTTTGTTTCAGCCTCCTGATCTGCCTTTTGAGGCGTTTGGCAAGCCACCACAAGCTGTTGTATTCTTTAGTGAGTTTTTTCTTCCTCTTCTTTTCTCTAACACTTTCCTTAGCCAATCTTTCAAACGTAGCATTGGTCTTGGCGAAGTTATCAGATAACTTCTTATACCTTTCCTTAATCACTCGCTCCAAGACCTCTTGCTGGGCAATTACCTCCTTGAGATGTTTGATCTTCTGAGACTTATTTGATCTAGGTTTTTTTTATGATTCTCCCTGTTCTGTTTGATTGAAGGTTTCATAGTTCTGTGCACACTCAACTGATTGCTCTGAACTCTTGATGGCAGGGAATTGATTTTGCTGCTCAGATTCTGAATCTGAATAGGGAAAGTTAAGTATATTCTTCCCTGTACTCTGCTCTGTAGGGTGCCCTGTATTCTGCTGTGTATTTTTTTCTGAGGTTGGCTCAAAGTTTAACTTTCTCTTCAACCTGTGAGGCTTCATTCCATATATTTTGTCCTCTGAAGGTCCTGGCAAGGCCCTTCTTCTTCTTGAGATGCTTTGAGGAGATGATTGTTTCATTGAACCCTTCACCTGTTCATTTGCAGTCTGATTTTGGGTTTCAAAACCTTCCCAAAACAAAAAGTGCTCCCAGCTTCTCACATGTTGTTTCAATTCTTCCAGGATAATCAATTTTATGAGGCTGAGGTGACACAGAGTAGTTTTAACGCTCAAGGGTTGAGCTCTAATCCTCTTGCATACCTTAATCAAACTTTGATATAAGAAATAAGGAAAATTAATAGGGGTCTTGCCTATGAAGTGATCCAGGAGTTTAAAGTGGTACATCATCAATTTATCATATCTTCCCTCTAAGGTAATGTACAATTGAATACCTTTGAACAATTCTTTCCATTCTTCATCTAGATATGAAACAAGCATACCTTTTCTCCATGCTTTGTGTCTATACCCCTCTTTCAAATAAACCCTGAAGTCCAAATTTTTAGGAGCAGTAGTTTTAAACCAGCTCTGACCAGTTCTTGGCAATCCTATAGTTGTTTCGATGACAACCTCATCCACTTTGATTTCCATGGACCCGACGCGAGCTTTATTGCCATCGAAAGTCTTGGCAAAGGCTTCTGTTGTGGCCTGGTGGCACCCAATTTGCAACCTTTTGACGAATTTCATACACCCTACATTTAAAAAATGCCTCTGAACTTCAGGATGTGATTGTAGAAAGGACAAGTTATCCATCTCTCTCTTGAGTAGAGCGCCACTGCATTTTCTCACCATTCTGCATCTCGAAAAACTTGACAATTGTAACCCCTGTAACTGCCAGTCGAGCCGAGGTTCTGCGCTGTTGAAAGAAGTTTGGGTTTCGGCTCTGTTTTGAAATAAATGAAAACTTCCACAGCATTCCAGAAATGATTTGTGATATGAAAAACATTGTTTTATTTGATGTTGTCAGGCCGACGGTACCTCCTCTGTACCTGCATCACCAAACACGAACTTGCCATCCCGAATGTCATGAGCATTGAGCGTGAGTTCTGGGCCGGATTCAAATTACAGTCATATCCTGACATGAATAATTGAGTTTGTATCATTTCCCACTCTTATCAATGCATGCCTTGGATTTTCCTGACGTGGGATGATCACATCATCATTTCTTTCAGTCGTGGATATCACGCATGTGATTCCCGCTCTTCTTCAACAACGGCCCGTGGAAATCACCTCTGTCAACTGTTCTCTTGCCACTTTCACCAGCGTGCGACCCCTTGGAAAACCCATGTTAGTTGTGGAAAGTATACACTTTCAACAATGCACCACTTTATAGAAAACACTCCTTAGCCGCGGAAAGTATACACTTTCAACAACGCACCACATTATAAAAAACCGCTTCATAGCTGTGGAAAGCATGTACTTTCCACAGCGCGCCACCCGCGAACTTGATTGTCGGACCTTTTGAACTTTACCACTTTCAACAACACATCAACTAAATGAAAAGAGCTCCTTAGCTGCTGAAAATCGACACTTTCCACAGTGCACAATCAATTTTTGGACATACGTTAGTTGAGGAAAGTGAAAAATGAAAATTTTGGAAAGAAGACTTTATGGATCAAATTATTTCCTTAAGACAAACCAAAACCTAAATTTTTCAGCTATAAAAAACTCATAAATAACTTGAGAACACTACCGATGGCCATGCTATCCACTACAAAATTCAACCAAAAGGACGGTTTCATTTTGGGAGTTAACACATTGCATTTACCATTTCTTCTATTCTCAGAAAGTATTTTCCAATAGTTTCATCTTCTTTCATATTCAGCTTTTCAAACTGTATTCTGTAGGTTTGAAGCTTTGCATCCTTTACCTTCTCATTACCCTCATAACTGTTAATGAGTTTGTCCCACATTTCTTTGGCAGTTCCTAGGTGCATAACTTTTACGAATTCTGCTTCTGCAAGCCCACTCAAGATAACATTCATAGCCTTAGCATTGAAGCTAAATTCTAGTTTGTCATCCTTATTAGCTATCACAACTGGCTTTACATAACCAGTATCTACCACATCCCAGACATCTGCACCTAAATCCATTATGTAGGTTCTCATTCTAACTTTCCAGAAGAAAAATTTTGTTGCATTGAACAGAGGGGACTTATTGGTTGAATTTCCTTCATGGCTTGACATGTTTAAGCTCTAGGATCTACCCTTAGATAAAAGGGGCCGGCTCTGATACCAATTGTTGGACAACTAAGAGGGGGGTGAATCAGTTGTTACCATGCTTAAACAATTATGGTTCTTTTAAACTCTTTGTAAAGACACTGAATGATGATCACAATAATGCAGGGAAATAAACAATGGCACTTTCAGCATCATTAACATATATGAGAAACACAGAGAAAGATATTTCCCGAGGAAACCCATGCAGGGTAAAAACCTCTTTTTATTTATATGATAAGTAATATTTACATTCTTTACAGTATCATACATATGAGAACCAACTCATAATGAGGCTACAACCTCAGTTTTGCAAGCTGCAACTTGCTGAGAGCACCAACTCTCTATTTTCTTTAGCACCCACTAGAAGGAAGCACCAACTCCCTGGTTTCTCTAGCACCAACTAGAAGGAAGCACCAACT
>ML785592.1:240613-259102 GCA_009831015.1 Picea engelmannii
TAGTTTCTATAGGGTCTATCATTTCTTGTCTCTAATGGACCTCTACCTACATACTTAAACACATTTATTATAAGGGATTGGTTTAGAGGTCTTATGTATGTCATACCCATTTATATCATTGACACGTAACCTTGAACTTGTTATAAAAATAGGACCACAGAGAAATAAAATAAAAAAAAATGGGGAAATAAAACACATAATATACACAATACAATAGAGACATAGATATACATGGTTCACTCAGTGTGGGCTACATCCACCAAATAAATTTCTAGGTCCTTCCTTTTTATTATCCATCAAATGAAGGGATACAATCTACAACACACCCGTTGTAAATTCCTCTTCTTTCTCTCACAATCTCCTCTCTCAGAATACAATATTCACAATAATGCATAGCCACAATACATTTCCCTCATAAAAGAGGGTTTCCTTATATGGAAAAAAACCCCAACATAACTTCTACCGTCATATATGTGACCTTATAATGAACGATACATATTTACTATGATATTACAATAGACATTTACAAGGAAATTTTTCCTTTGGGGACGGTGCCTGTTGATTAATTGGGTTGGTTTTCATTGATGTCAACCCTTGAAGACAGTCCGGTAGCACAAAGGTTTGGGTAATGGAACCAATTTTGTTTGAGGATAATGGTATGAGTTTTGATATATTTGTAGGAAAGACTATTCTAGATGGATAGTACATGTCATGCCATTTCTAGTGGTATGTGGAATGCCACATAACTCCTCAAAGTTAGAGAGTTATGGCCATGTGAAGTTGGAGAACCCTCATGAGTCAACTAGAAGCCCCAAAAGGTCAAAGTAGTCAAAGTGGTTGCAAAGAAGAAATTATTTAAATAATAAAGTGAAGTGATGAGTGTACTATAAGTCAAAGTGGATACAAAATAAATTATTTAAATAATAAAGTTAATGGATAAATTACTAAATGGACAAGTGGTTAGAAGTGGGTTAGCCCTAAAATAAGGAAAGTGGGTTAAGATGGTTAAAAGGTAATTTAAAAAATAAATTGAAGTGATGAGTATACTATAAGTCAAAATTGGTACATAAGAAATTGCTTAAATAATAAATTTAATGGAGAAATTACTAAGTGGACAAGTGGTTAGAAGTGGGTTATCTCTAAAATAAGGAAAGTGAGTTAATATAGTTAGAAGGTAACCCCTTGAGAAAGACACATGAAAGTATAAATAAGAGGCAAGGGTCTCTCATTTTTAAACACACTTGAGCATATTGAATATCTACAAGTGACTAAGGTAACCAAAGGATATCTAAGCTGAATTTCAAAGGGAAGGTGAAGTAAAGAAGACTGAAATTCAAGGGAGGATAAATTATTTTGATGATGCTTTCTAAGGTATGTTATTTACAGGTCATCTCACCATTTTCTCAATAACATTTTTTCTAGAATTATTCAGACCATGAAATCGGGAGGTCGTTGAGGAAACATATACAAGTAGTTGTGATAAACATTTAATCTTGTGGGTCGTTCTATTTTTGGATTTACACTCCATGGAAAATAGGGTTTGTGGCTAGTCCTGAAACTAGTCTAAAACAAGTGTTTCAGGTAAAAACAATATAACTTATTCATAACATATCCAAATTCAATAAGAACAAATGTATTGGTTATAATAAAGTCAATAGTTATATGTGTAAAATTTTCATATCCATACAACAAATATTCTATGCGGGGCACACTCTAGAAGTTCACTCTCTAGAATAAGCCAAAATTCAACAAGGTATCCCACACTAGCATATTTGGGTCATTTTGCAACAGTTATTTCGATGCTCTTGCAACGTTATGTCGTTGACATTGCGATGAATCTGGAGTCTTTGAAACGTCATTTTATGTCACATGGAAATTACGACAAACTTGAACAAACATTAGGGGTTATTGATTTATAAGGTTAGCAATTACTAGGTTAGATGTTAGTCGATTAATTGTCATTAGGAGTTAGTAGGTTAGATGTTAGTCAATTAGTTATCATTGGGGTTTAATGGACAAGTGACCATTAGTGGTTGGGTTTTAGGGGTTATGGATTCCTCTCTTGGTGGTTTAGGGATCATTAGGGGATAGAAATTTAATTGGTTGGTGTGTTAGGGATATTGGTTAAATCTCAATTAATCATTTAATAGGTTAGCAAGGCAAAATTTATTGTGTTAGTGCTTAGTGGGTTAGGATTTAGTGTCTTAGTTGTCATCCATTTACTGGTTAGTGGGATAATTTCCATCCATGGTTAATGGGTTAGGGTTATGTGTTAATGGGTTAGTATCTTTAGGGTTAGTGAGTTAGGTATTAGGGGGTTAGTGCATTAGGGGATCAAGGATTAGTGGGTTATGGGTTAGTGGATAATGTGTTGGGGATTAGAAGTCAAAGGGTCACATGTTAGTGTGTTAGGGATTAGGAGTTAGTGGTTATGGGTATTAGGTTAATGGTTAGTGGGTTAGATATTAGAGTTTTTTTTTTAGAACTAGAGGAATTTGTAATTTCCTTGGATTACCTAGGTGAGACACAAGTTCTCTCTAGCTAGTTTCCATTATAACCCCTAGATTAGTGCCAACAACTTGCAATCCAATGCCTAGCAATAAACTTATGACATAACAAGAGTCAATAAGTTCGAAGACACACGTGCAAGGGGGGTCCCACTCCTCAGGGGCGTCTACCCTTCTAGCCTTATCACAACAAGCCAAAATATCATTCTGGATTTGAACCTGGGTGAGGAGAGTGAGAGACCTACCTCCCAACCATTCAAGTTAGGTATTAGAGTGTTAATATGTAGGAATGTAAGTGTCAATGAATTAGTGGTAAGTGTCTTAAAGGTTAGGGTTTACTAAATGAGTGCAATAGGGTTTAGTTCATTAGTTCATAATGGGTACTTAGTGGGTTAGGGGTTAGTTCATTAGGGTTTAATGCATTAGTTCTTAATGGGTTAGTGGGTTAGGGATTAGTGCATTATGAAATTAAAGGTTAGTAGGGTACGCTTAATGGTTTTGGAGTTCAAGTAGGTTAGTAGATCAAGAGTTAGTGGGTTAAGGGCCATTAGGTATTAATGGTTTTATAGGTTGTGGGTTAGTAGGTTAAGCGTTTTTAAATGTTATTGGGTTATTTAATCTAGGTTATTAACATAATATAATAATTGACATTTAAAAAACTAATATTTGTTAAAAACTTTAATCAAAGGTTTTATTTGTTTAGTTATTTTAAGTTATTATGGAGAACCATGTGACCAAAAGGAGGTCTTGATGGAAAATGAGGCATGTTAGGCATGTTTTGGGTCTCTACTTATGATGCCAAAATGATCATACTAGTGTTTTAATATGTTGTATCATTTGGGATGCTATCAAAGTTGCTTGTTATATATATGTTAAAGTAGTAATTAATATGACAATCTCTCTTTTAATGTTATAATAAACATAATAATATATTATTTTAGATGTTAGTGTGATGTAAATACAATCCTAGTTATGGGTGAAACAATGTCTGTAATTAATAATGAGCATTAAACAAAATAAAAATCATTTCAACAAGAAATTGTGTCATAAATTTTGCTTAGTTGTTTCTTTGGTAATATTTCCTTTGAAATCTTGTAATGATTGTCCAAGTTTTGGTTCCATAAAAAAAAAGCACACAAATCTATTATGATGGATGGGACGAGATTTGTAACCAACATTGTGATGAATAAACTCGTACCATTGATATTGGTGGACTAAAGGGATTAGCTTGCAAATGGGACATTGTTGATTGTGACCTAATATTTTTGGTATCCTCCATTGATTAGAATTAAACGACTTATAGCTTTCATGAAAACCAATTGTGATATTTTATAATTTGAACTTTGTTCCTTTGGTACGAGGTGTTCTGAAGTTTCTGGGGTTTTGTTTTGTTGGTTAGAAGTGTCATTCCCTTACCATGCTTTATATCATTAATCTCTTGAGGTGCAAGCTAAGTATAAGTTTTATAGGTGTTATAAGTTTTAGGGATTAGGAGTTGTAGTGGTTATGTCTTATATTATGGGTTATAATGTACCGTGGAAGTGGTTATTTTTGTTGGAATTCATATGGGTTAGGAATGATATGGTTTATAGGGTTATGGATCAAAGGGTATAGGAATCCACTGTTATTTTAGTTAGATGCAATAGAAGGTGTAAGGATTATAGATTATATGTCTTTATAGATACCAAGGGTTTTATTAGTTGCTAATGGGATATGGGTTATTGATATTATAGATGGTAGGAGATAGGGAGGTTATATTAGGGTTTATAAGCTTAAGACTCTAGTGTCCCTGAAAGTTTAAATTTTGTTGAAGACCTTGATTACATATATAGCATCCAACAAAAAACCCATCTGGTCAAAAGAAGTGTTACCATTGCTAGGTTTATGAGGATGACCATGTTGAAATCTATAGGTGAAGAAGCCAAAAAAAAACTTTAGGAAAGATAAATACATTTAATACATGAGAAGGATAAATCACCAGAGATTTTACAACCCAATGATTCTGAGCCACAAAGAAAACCATGGAGTAGGCCATCTCTACCTTTGAATACTAGTCCAGTGACTTAATTTCCATCTAACAAGAGTACCACTAGTGATAGTGTGAAACTAAATGTCAATGTAGTCAATGTTTTAGCTAATATAACAGTTCTAATTCCCCTTTCAAAGCTAATCAAGATTCCCTCACAAATGGACAAGGTGAAGAAGTATATTAATCTAGAAGCAACAAAAGACCAACCCTTAATTTTGAAATCCATTCATCAAGATAGAAGAAACATGAGTCATGCACCTTTCTTCATAACCTTGGTACTAAATGAAATTATTCTTCATCAATGTATGTTGGATTATAGGGCCTCAACCAATGTAATTTCATTGAAATTCATGAGCCAATTAGGTCTAAAGACTACAACATCATATTGGAATGTATGTGGTGTGGATAGAGAGAAATCAAGGTGTGTGGTCTTATCAAGGATCTGAAGGTCAGTCCAGCTGCATATTCAAACATCTTTGTATTGATTGATGTGACAGTCGTAGATGTGCCAAATGCTTGGGGAATGTTATTGTCCGAAAATTGGGCTATATTTTTAGGCGGAAATATTCGAATGGATTTATCTTATGCAACCATCCCAACTTGTGAGGGTACTTATGTCACACTTCATAGGGAACCAACAATGAGATACCAAGTTGATTATCAATGATTAAAATTAACTGATATGGGAATAAAATGATTAAAATCAATTGGGGAATCTAATATCGTTATATTAAAAGTAAAACAAGCATATATTCCTAATAATTAAAGGTTAAAAATATAGAAATGCAATATGGGATACCATGGAACTATTTGATGATTTCACAATCGAAGTAGTTCCTAGAGAGAAAAATTGTGTTGTTAACGCACTAGTATGAAATATATATCTACTTTTTATCAAGCCCTAGGATGATCAAAATATGAAATAACACTACTCTAGATTAAAAGACAGGAATTGAACATCTCAATTTGATACTTTGCAAGCTAGTTGGACCTTCAGTCAAATAAAAATATGAAACTTGGAATCATTAACATATCTACTAGAACATATGAAAAATAGGGTTTATGGTTTCCATGATGAATTGATGATGGAAGAAAGTGGGTGTGTCAGTCAAATTTGAGTCCAGAAACCCTCCCATATCATTAAGGCAGGCAAATAGTCTATCCATGACAAATTTCAGTGCTTACAGAAACTGTTTAAAAAAATTTCAACATTAGCCCCATTCGTAGGTCCATGTTGTTGGTGTCTAGTCCTCATGCAATTTTAGTTCCTCCTTCATCATTGTTATAACCCTAATTTTCACCATACATGCTTACCTGGCATCAGGCCATCTCAAATCCCTTCTTTGTCAAAGCACTGTTGAACAACTCTTTAAACAACCTCTTTTATAAGGGCCCACGCGCCCTACTCCATTACTACATGTGTGCACATGCTAGATGACCCAAAACAACCCTCCTGTACCTACAAAAGCACAAAAAAAGGAAATTTGTCGATGGAACACACAACTTTGGGTGAGTTAACTGAAACTCCCGCCATTCATGGTCGAGGGTTCATCCAAATACCTAGCTTCTTCTAGCCTATAAAAGAAGGGTTAGGGGTCCCATTTGAAGGAGGAGAATAGAAGTAAAGAAACTCTGCCCAATTGCACATTCCCATTGTCCCAACCCTTTAGCCATCCTTGTGCAAGAAGAGATACAAAGAAAAGAAGTTGGAGGACATTTGAAGAGGATCCCAGGATCAGGTTCACAGAGTAGTGGCTGGTCTCGACATTGTAAGTTGATTCATTAAAGTTAATAATAAAGAAATGCTTTTCCCATACCACTATATGAGTTCTTCATAGTTTAGTAAATATATGTTTGAATCTCTAACCCATTAGTCTGTAGGTAAAATACATGTGTAGTTTGTTATTTTTTTTGTATGCAGGCCAGCCTTGGGAGGAGAGCTGCTAACAAGCGATCAAGAATGAAGAAGGATTGACATTGAACACCCAGAACAAGGTATGTTGGTCTATCCATGTATTTGATGAAAAGAAATGGGGATTAGATCTGGGGACAAAGGTAGATAGTAGGTTTCTTTTGGTCATATCTACATGCATAATATAACCCTATTTGCTAGTCTGTAGGGGGATTTCCCACCACAACAGAATTGGTGATCATACTGGGGAAGTCTCTAAGGTTCCTGGGAATTTTATTTTTTGGGTATTTTTAGAAGACTGGTTTTCTTTCCAGTTTTTTGAAGTTTCTGCAAAGTCTAAGCTGATAGAGATTCTGGTCTTCCATACCAGCTATCTCTGTTTCTTTTCTTGACTGTAATTTTTTTCAAGACCCACAGAGGTACACTCAACCTGCATAAGGTCTAGACACGTGTACCCACACCTTACTTTCTTACAGCCCACGTGTAAATGCTAGCTGAAGAAGTAACAGTAGCATGTATGATTCCAGAAAATTTTTGAGGCAATCATCCTCTTCCCTATCAAAATCAGTCATTCTCAGGGGTTTTCTGGAACTCTTTCTAGTCTTGGTTGTTTGCAGACTACAGCTTAGGGTTCATCTCAGATTGATTTTTTTTACGAATTTTTTCCTTGCATTGTTTTCTTTTTCTGTTAAAGAAAGTGTCTAAGCCTTCAAGAGATCTTGGTTATCAGTATCAGTGGTCTCTGCCTAGTTTTGATTGCTTGTTTTTATTTGTTTCAGAGTTTTAGAGATACACATGGCTTGTATAAGGATAGCATGCATGTACACGCCCTCTGACTCTACACATCTCGCGTGCACATGCTTGTTGTTGAGTTGTCAGTAGTGTGCATGTGAAGGATAGTTTTTGTTGAAGGAGAGGTAGTCATCCTTTCCCTTGACAAGATTTATACCTCTCAGGATCTTGAATCTTTGTCTTAGCACTCAATAGCTTAGGTTTGATCTCAGCCATATCTTTTCTTTTTTCATTTAAAAGTTTTCATCAAGATTTTATTTAGGGTTTTTATACAAGTTTGAGAGTCCATTTTTAAGTTGCTAATGTGTTATTTCTTGAAGTGATTCTTTGCGATCTTTGATTAGGCCATATTTTTTTCTTGGTTTTGGACTTGTTGATATTTTTCCTTTTTGCTTTGTCAGCATTCAAGTAAAAAAAAATCTTTCATTTCTTTGTTTGGTTGAATAGTGTTGTTTTGCATTAGTAACCAGGGAAAAGTATTTTATTTAATAATTTATTGATAGTTTACTTAAATCGTAAGTAGCTCATAGTCGAGTGAAATCCTGCTTTGAGTGTATTGTTCAAAAGATCTTAGAAAAAATAAAAAAATAAAATTGAAAAGTTGTTGAAAATTTGCATTAAGTGAAGGTTTTTGTTTCCAGTTTTTTGTTCATTTTTACTTTTGTCCTTCAAACATCACTAGATTCACTTTCATACCCTTTGAAATAAGACAAGCCATAAAATTAATGATAAAATCTAAAAATCATTAGAATTTTATGTTTGTAGGGTCAACCAATTAGTTCAGGATTAGGGCCTTAGATTAGGTTGGAGAGGAAACTCTTCAAGGCCATTAAAATCAAACATTGGAGTATGAGTTAGGGAGTGTCCAAGTCCAGTATCATGAAACTTATCTAGGACCCCCCTCTAAAAAAGGGGATAAACACGAGGTCGCATGCGGAAAGGTAGCAGAGATAACCCCTCCAAAGCTGGACCAATCATAGTGGAGAACACATATAGAGGGCTTGTCTTGGGATTCCATCGATTGCATTTGTCACGAAGCTTCATGGGTCTCGAATCCATTCAAGGTCCTTAGTTGTCTTCTAGACCACTTGATCTCGATACCCTTGATAGGTTTTGGGCTCGATACCCTTCTCATTGTGGTCTACCCGACTTTCGACTATACCCGCCTGGTGACTGTTTGCGCGCTGGAAACCTAGTTGCCTATATTTTTTAGGGACATGCATAGGTGATTGTGGGGGTATACCGTGGTATCTAGGACAGACATCAGGCCACTCTTTGTAGATTATACCCAGAGGGTGCTTCCATGTTCGAGTTTCACTTGCACCGGTAAGTTGCTCTAGTGTTGGTTGTTGTAACTGTTCTTCCAATTAATTTAGTGTTTGTCTGTCTTATCTTATAGGGACTTTTTTAGTGTGTGTTATTTTTGAATGAATAGAATTCCCTAGAGTGTCTTTGATCTTCTCACATAGTGGAGGATCATGAGCTCCTCCGGTCACGAAGGATTCTTTGCCTGCCACCGGTTACACTGGAGCCACCCCTGCCACCACTAAGGAGAAATCTAGACCAACAAGAGTCTTTTGAAGCGACCGAGTCACAAGAAATTGTGCCCGACCAACATCCATAGGAATCAACCATTTTAGACCTTGGAGTGAAAGATTTTGGTCTGGTTGAAACCTCCACCACTGATCTTTCGACACCCACCATCATACCAATTCATCCTTACGAGTGCCAGACAGTGTCACACACAGTAATGGAAACAAAGGTTGTTACTCCTTCTAGGAATTCTTCAATTCCCACTACGGTTGTCACCATAGGAAAGTTTCCACCTCCTAACCCACCGTCATCGGTCCGAGCCAC
Organism: Picea engelmannii; assembly: GCA_009831015.1. Taxonomy (NCBI): domain Eukaryota; kingdom Viridiplantae; phylum Streptophyta; class Pinopsida; order Pinales; family Pinaceae; genus Picea; species Picea engelmannii. Next base: position 249,711 of record ML785592.1, read on the forward strand.
CATGGTCTCAACCGCCTCTACATCTCATAATGGTACGATCCCGTCTCTGGCGGCGGCCACAACCCCATTCACACCAAGTGTGACAGACCCTCCGTTCTCATACGAGATGCGTAGTTTAGGTACAAGTCCTGTACTTTCCTACTCAACTTCAAAGACTTCAAGTCTGGGGGTAGGGAGCTCTAATGATCCTCTGCAAGGACACATGGGGGGCACTCCTACTCCTTTTAAAACTTTCCCTTACAGGGGAGTTCATATACCTCCTTTGTCCCCTTCACTCGATGGCATGCATCAGCAATCCATCGGGCCACCTACACACCATAGTTTACTTGGAGCGGGAAGTCAAGGACCACCTTTGTATAACATGACGGTATGTTCAACACCATTTTCTTTGTTCGATGCATTAGGTAACAATGCCTTCTCATTAGTTGCTTTCCCGACTGGGGGCAATCCCGATCTTAGACAATCTATTCCTATGCAGGGTATTATTCTTGCACAGGGGGCACACCCAGGAACTTCTTCCACATCAGGGCCTTGGAATTCTTGGCAGGGATCCGTTCCCTCATCCAGAATGTTGATCTGGGGTAATTCTTTCCACAATAATGGAACCCCGGACAAAGTACTATTCCTATCCCCATGGGATCGACATGGGGAAACCCTTCCCAAAGTCCTTCGAATTTAATGCATGCCCAACCATCTATGTCCTATTTTGGAAATTAGTTGATGATGTCTCCTCACACGCAAAATCCATACGCTGTCCATGGTCATGGTTTTTACCAGAACCCATACCAGTAGCTAAAATTTTCCTGGCAACCTGGTGCCAAACAAACTCCAGTCCCTTTTTTCCCTGGTTATCACCAACAACCCAAACTACCTTTCCTGGAAACTTTGCATTTGCAAGATTTGACAAGGTTGTTGAATGACCCTATCTGTCATGATCTACGTTGGGCTCCTATGCTGACAAAGTTGCCTTCATACATCCCAAAGTTTGAAGCCAAGCCTAACGAAGATCCAAGAGATCATGTGACTACCTTCCATCTTTGGTGCTCATCTAACTCATTGAAAGATGACTCTGTATAGTTGCGATTGTTTCAACGTACTCTCATTAGAAGTGTTGTGAAATGGTACATTGAGCTTGATCACTCAAGATACTCTTCCTTGGGTGAACTGACGATAGATTTCCTAAACCATTTCCAGTTACCTGTGAGATACGACGCTGGCACAGAATTGTTGGCCAATTTTTCACAAACAAAAGCGGACCATATCTCTGATCACATTCGAGAATGGAGATGCTAAAAGAGTTTAATTAAGGTACCAGTCTCATTGGCATTCCTGATCGAGTGGTTCCTTAAGTATTTGGTCCCACAGTTATCCAAATACATTGTGACGTTGGGAATATTTTCCGAAGAAGACGCCATCATGAGAGCTCAACAACTTGAGCTAATCTATTCTCAGTCCGGTTTATTATATGAGATCTTAACAGATGCACCATGCTCAATACTTGATTAAACCAGACAAAGAGTTGGACCACATGCTGATGGTATTTTTGGTTCAGCACAAACAAAGCCTACTAAGCAACTGACGAAGCAATTGCAACAAGTGTCTATACAACACACAGTGGCCAGCCAAACTACTGCTTTGGATGCTCCCCCTACCCAAATGTTGAATGTACACACAGTGCAATTGACTAATCCAAAGACCACCCCACAATATGAAGGAAAGAAAAAACAATGAAAGAAAGGTAAGGGAGATAAGAAACCCACCGAGAATGCTGGCAGGGGAAATACTGAGAAATAGAAGGTGAGGTATCCATGCAACCTGTGTGTGGAGGACCACCCGACCCACCTTTGTCCCTGGATTGCAAAGGCCCAAAAGTTTTTGACACAGCAATAGCATGTTGTGTTAACCAATCCATTCCAACATGGGAAAAATCTAACACAGGCCTCTGCAAGCATGGAAGGGAGAAGCCAAGGACCCTCTCTGTCTTCGAACAACCCCACATACGCGAACGTATATATGGTGAGGGGTGATGCTTTTATATCAACTAGAGCGCATGACTATAGTAAACCAAGCACTTCTGAGAAGGGAAAAGAAGCCGAACTCCCATCTCTTCCTCTACAGATTGAGAAGACGTTGGGCGATACAATGACATGCATCCCCAAAGGTACGTTCAAAAAAGCTTCTCACAACCCAAATGCAAGGGTTGCCCAGAATTATTCTGTGGTAGAATATTTATCACAAACCCCTTGTGCGATGTCCACTTTGGAGGTCCTCCAAAGCTTCCCTTCCCAAAGGAAAGCCTTGTTAACTGGTTTAGGATCTACCGAGACTTGTAATCTGGGTACAATCATGCTGGATACAACCGACTTAAAACCTTGTCTGCCTTACCACGTAGCATTTCAGATAGTAGTGGCTTATCCCACAAAAAATTTTACTCGAAATGTCTTTCGCACAGTGGTTGATGAGGGTGACTCGACATGCGTTATGTCATTGGCATGTTGGAAGGCCATTGGCCAGCCTATTTTGTCTCCGTCACCTACTCTCCTCATCTCTTTTGATGGTCCTTCATTCCGACCACATGGTATCATTCCTTCTTTCCCCATGCAGTTAGGAGGGAAGATTGTGTGTGTTGAGGTAGAGGTAGTCGATGCACCCCTCAACTATAATATCTTGTTAGGAAGGATTTGGACTTATTCCATGGAAGTCGTGGTTTCTACAGTTTTCTGTGTCTTGTTGTTTCCACACGAGGATCGGATTGTGACCATCGATCAATTGTCCTTGTCCAGACCTGATTATTCATTGGGGGAATCCACGGTCCCGATGATTGATAATCCTCAACCAGGTGTAGTCAACATAGGAGTTGGTTTGTGCCCATCTTTGATGGGTACCTTCGATTGCCCGCTCCCTCAAGGCAATATCAAGTTTATATCCAATCACCATAAGGTTGAGATTTTTCAAGTTTCGTCATTCCTCATGACTTACTTCAACAATCCATGGATACTTCCTTCCCCATTGGCCATGACGGATGGGAGAGGGCACCTGGGCATGTCCATTCACTTGTCCACAGCTGAAGTAGCATACTCTTTAGTCCAGCAAGCTTCAACCAACACTGATCCAACTCCTGCACAAGAGTTCAATCCGCTTCTAGAGCCTATTTGGGCTCAAGGTTCTCTCACTAACACTCATTCATTAGACATAGTCTTTCCCTCTGATGAAGTAGTAATTGAAGCAATGACTAGTCCAGACAAACCCTGGGATGATCTTCATCACAGATCATACTTCCTCCCAGAGTTAAGAAGAATCAAAGCAGGGGAATTCACTTTGACTATGACTAAAGATAGGTCTTGTCCTATCAATCTTTTGGCTACTCGTGTTGTTTATGCTGAGGATAATATGGCAAGTATCGTTGAAACAATACCTATAAATCTCTCCAGAACCCATGGCATCATAGACAGTGTTTTCATTGGAGCATACTGCTCCCCTGAGGAGATACCCAGCATCGACCCACAAAGTGTCGATCATGAGCTAACTTTTTTGATTTTCAAGCTCGCTTTGAGGTCTGAAAGAAACATCCGGCAAGACTGCATTTATGTTTTTTGATCTCGTTCGAATTAACTGAGAAAATTAACCTCTACGGATCTTCTTTTAAGCCCTTTTCAGACCCTCTAAACATGAAAATATTTTCAAGTGATCTTGTGGCCTTTCATGCTCATTAAACTGAAATTTGAAGTCACATATGTCCAGTGGTAGTTTACCCCTTTTTCGGTCTGGATGGTCAACTGTACGAACAAAGGTATACTCTTTGGAACTTCAGTTCTCTAGAAGAGTACTCTCAGGTATAATTTTACCCCTTTTTCAGGCCTGAGGGACTAAACTTATGAAAAAGGAACCCCCACGGAGTCCATATTTAAGCTCTTTTTAGACTCCCTAAAACTGAAAAGATCACCGAGTGACCTTATTCTTTCACTCTCGTTAAACTGGTCTAGAATAACATTCCTGACAGAGTCCATAGTTAAGATTTTTTCAAACTCCTTAAAAATAAAAAAAATGGTCGAGTGATCTTGTCCTTATCACACTCGTTAAAATGGTTTTGAATAGACGTCTTGGCAGTGCTAGTTTACCCCTTTTTCGAACTGACTAGACTATCTTCGAAAAAGGTACCCCAATGGAGTCTCCTTTTATATTTTTTCAGACTCTCTAAATATGAAAAACCACCGAGCTTACCTTCTCTGGGCTCGTTAAACTTACATCGAAGGACATTACCATTGTGTGTCTTATTAATTGCATTTGCATACCCATGGCTTTGGCCTAATGTCGGCTCCATGTTTCTCTCAACTGAACCATCTGAAACATGCCCTATATGCAAGCCCAGTAGCATTTTACCTCTGCATCTTGACACCTTTGGCCCCTGGAGGATTTTTCCTGAGTGTCCTTTTATTGCATATGTCTCTTTGCCCTGAACATCCATGTGTTTTGTGCTCTTGGAACTAGTATGTTTGTGACACTCGATTCTCCTTTGTAATGTAACATTCTTTTATTCTTTTTCCAAAATTATTGAAAAAGACAAAAAAATCAAATATACCCCAAAAAGAGGAAGGGAAAAGTATTTTCTTTATTGGCAGCATAATGAGTGGCCCTTGGATAAACAATATCTGCCTGTTTGTTCATAAAACCCTGGGATTTAATATGACCTTAGGAAGTTGTTCTCACTACATAGATTTGTGTCCTCCTCTGTTTGGTTATTCTTCCAAACATATGGAGATTTTGTGTTGCCTCCTGCTTCATAAACTTATGATTAATGCCATGCTGCCTAAGTCTCATCATTTGTCGTGTTGTTGTCCAAGGGAAGTTTCTACCAAGCATGATTCGGCCCCTCTGCAATTTGTCTCTTTCCCTCATACCCGACCATTCTGACTATCCAATCAAGTCTTTGTTCAAAATCAATGAAGCCTTCAGTCTGATCATCAATATTATCTAGTCCATGATCGATGAGTCGTTGAAGACCTCTGGGTAGTGAAGTTGTACACTCATATTACACTCCTACCTTGCGTTTTGAAGATTTTGAAGTTGTTGCTTGAGCTCTGAAGATCTCATCTCTAACCATCAGGATGTATCAACTTATAGAAGATGGATACTCTATATGTATATCTTTTTGATTTCGAGATGTATCTTCGTTGTGTATTGTTTGTGGATACAATTTATATAGTTATTTGACATGGATCTACAGTGTATTTGATTGGTATACATGGTTCTATTTTATCCCGAGCATGGGTATGCCTGCCTCGGTGAGACATTTGTTATTTTGCAAATGGCGCCTCCCGGTTCCTAGTCCCTGGGCTTACTTGTTCAACACATCAGTAAAGATTGGTAATGTATTTCAACCATCAGATCCTCTTCTGACCTTACACATTAGGCAGCATTTATTATAACCCTAATTTTCACCATACATGCTTACCTGGCATCAGGCCATCTCATATCCCTTATTTGCCAAAGCAGTGCTGAAAAACCCTTTAGAAAACCTCTTTTATAAGGGCCCACGTGCCCTACTCCATTACTGCACGTGTGTACACGCTAGCTGACCCAAAATATCCCGTGTGTACCTACAAAAGCATGAAAAAAGGAAAGTTTCTGATGGAACACATAACTTTGGGTGAGTTAACTGAAAATCCCGACCATGCATCTCTGAGGGTTCATCCAAATACCTAGCTTCTTCTAGCCTATAGAAGAAGGGTTAGGGGTTCCATTTGGAGGAGGAGAATAAGAGTAAAGAAACTCTACCCAATTTCACATTCCCATTTTCCCAACCCTTTAGCCATCCTTGTGCAAGAAGAGATATAGAGCAAAGAAGTTGGAGAACATTTGAAGAGGAGCCCAGGATCAGGTTCGCAGAGAAGTGGCCGATATTGACATTGTAAGTTGATTCATTAAAGTTAATAATAAAGAAATTATTTTCCCGTCCCACTATATGATTTCTTCATAGTTTAGTAAATATATGTTTGAATCTCTAACCCATTAGTCTATAGGTAAAATGCATGTGTAGTTTTTTGCTTGTTTTGTATGCAGGTCAGCCTTGGGAGGAGAGTTGCTAACAAGCGATCAAGAATGAAGAAGGATCGACATCGAACACCCAGAACAAGGTATGTTGGTCTAACCATGTATTTGCTGAAAAGAAATGGGGATTAGGTCTGGGGACGAAGGTAGAAAGTAGGTTTCTTTTGGTCATATCTGCATGCATAATATAACCTTGTTTTCTAGTCCATAGGGGGATTTCCCACCACAACAATCATTCCTCGTTCCTCATTACTTGACCATGGTGTAGTCCCCAAGATCCATTTTTTTGTACAAAATTACATACTAATGGCATAAAATTATCGATGAACTTTTTTCGTCTATAGTATAGCAAATTCGTCGTAAGATTATTTACATTCGTATCTCTTGCGACAATATAAAATTATGCTTGGATTCATTTCATATTTGGTTTATCAAATTGAAATCTCAATTTGATACTTTTCAAGCTAGATGGACCGTCAGTCAAATGCAAATATGAAACTTGGAATCATTAACATATTTACTAGAACATATGAAAAATAGGGTTTATGGTTTCCATGATGAATTGATGATGGAAGAAAGTGGATGTGTCAATAAAATTTGATTCCATAAACCCTCCCATATTTTTAAGGCATGCGAATAGTCTATCCATGACAAATTTCAGTTCTTACAAAAACTGTTTGAAAAAATTTCAAAGTTGGCCCCATTTGCAGGTCCATGTTGCCGATGTCTAGTCCTTGTGCAATTTTTGTTCCTCCTTCATCATTCCTTATTCCTTGACCATGGTGTAGTCTCCAAGATCCATTATTTTTGTAAAAAATTACATACTAATGGCATAAAATCGTCGACGAATGTTTTTCGTCGATAGTATAGCAAATTCGTCGCAAGATTATTTACATTCGTCTCTCTTGTGACGATATCAAATGATGCTTGGATTCATTTCATATTTGGTTTATCAACCTGAAATGTCAAATTGATACTTTTTACACTAGTTGGACCTTCAGTCAAATACAAATATGAAACTTGGAATCAATAACATATCTACTAGAACATATGAAAAATAGGGTTTATGGTTTCCATGATGAATTGATGATGGAAGAAAGTGGATGTGTTACTCAAATTTGAGTCCAGAAACCCTCCCATATAGTTAAGGCATGACAATAGTCTATCCATGAAAAATTTTAGTGCATGCATAAGTCTTTTGTCTTTTTTCAACGACTATGTAACTAATCTCAATTCTAAGAAGATTCAAATAGGTAACAATATTGATGAAATTTTATACGATCATGATGGTATAAAAATGAAAGAGTTTCTCTTGGTTTCAAGAATAATTTATCCTCTAATGAACAAGGCCAATCATGTGAAGGTGGAATCTCACATGGCCCCTTCCATCCCCCTCACATCACTCTCAATTGATCCCCAAAACCCAATCTATAAAATATAAAATAATCAAAAGCAACGTCCTATTAAGATTCATGCATAGAAACTACAAAAACAAAAATTAATGAAGGTACATGAAATTATGTGTTTCGAAATGATATTTTTAGTCTACCACGTACTTTACTATATTGACAACTATTTTCAAGTTTCAAATAATAATTAAACAACATGTAACCTAGGATATAAAAACGTCGCATAAAACTTAAAAACATGTAATTAACCCATGACCTTAAAAGTAAATTATTTTAAGAGAATAATGCATACAAATTAAAATATTATATAGTCACATACCTAATCCAACCTTAACATCTGTGTAATCATCCTTATTCTCTATCTTGATCTTCTTCATCGAACTTGACATCTGTATCATCATCTAGTTCTGAAACGATGTTGAAAGGATTGATGATATCATCATCGTCATCAATGCCATTTTCGAGAATATTTTCATCGACATCATCATCAGGAATTGCAATATTGTCTCCTATGCCTAGATCATGATCTTCTTCATCGGTCAACCCTCAATGATCTTCCGGCTCTGTCTAATATTATGTCGAATCATCTTCTTGATATTCAATATCATATTCTTCTTGTAAATGAGTATACTTAATTGGCCTTCCTCTTGGATCATATCTAACAACAAATGACCAATCCCTTTCACCTGGAACATTTGAGTAAAAGACCTATTCACATTGGCTTGGAAAAACATAGTGATCATATCCTCTTTCAAACATCGTTGTTTTAATCATTGGAAATCTATTGGCATGTTGAACAACAATTATTTCCTCATCACGTTCATGCATTCATAACCTATACCATTCAACATCGAACAAAACTAGTTTGAAGGAATTAAAGTCACACTCAAGTATATCGTTTAAATACCGACAATATCTATTTTTAGACTCTCGGGGATGTCTATCACTCCTAGAGGAAACATTAGTAACCTGGAATACTGCAGTTATCCCACTATCAAAAGTTTTCCTTGTTTCATCCAATTGTTTGATGCGAAAATTATGACCATTGCACCACATAGCCTTGTGGTGTTTCAACTGCAATATGTCAGATATGTAAAAGATGCATTGTCAATTAATAAATTAACATATATTTATATAACTTCAAAAGTATCTGAAAAATACAGTACACATGTAGTCACATTAGTATAATATAAAACAATTGAATAAAATGGGTGAAATTGCTTACCTCTCCATCTTTCAAACCATATTCTAGATCAATTTCCCTCTACGTAACATTGGCATCTCTGTTACGATAACCTTCTCTAACCAATTTAGACAGTCATTTCCATGATAACCTACCTCCATTATGTTGTTTATATCTTTCAATCCATACATTCATCCAGTCAAGATTGTTTGCAATGTATAAATGCAGTGCATCCCACTCTAGAGCAACTGAATCAAAAAAACATAATTCACCAATATTAAATATTAGTTATAACGTGCAATATGAAGGTAATTATTAATATTTATAATTTATGAAATAAATCATATTAATATATTAATGAGTATGATCATATATACAAAAAATAAACTTTATATGTAATATTAATATAATTTTTCACAATTATTAATATATTACCTCTCATTTTTTCCATTCTACCTTTCCCCAACAGATGCTCCTGATCTTCAATTTTTTTTATGGAGTTCACATCCCAAATGTGATCCACTGCATGCATAGTTGGCGCGGCTAATTTAAGAAGATACTAACTAATATACACCATGGATTGATATACCATATATCCCTCCACCATAAAACCCTCATGATGTGCTCTTTGTCTAACCAACGCCTTCAATGATTTCAAGTGCCTCTCCACCATCCACATTGACCTTGTGTGAACAGGTCCACAAATTTCAATCTCCTCAACTTGGTGTATGAGGTAGTGTTCTTGTGCATTG
>ML785592.1:260144-273486 GCA_009831015.1 Picea engelmannii
GACCTGCAACAAATGGATTGATGTCAATTATACGATGAGATTATTTAAAAAGTAAACATACACCATGATAACATTAAAATATTGTATAGTATTAAAGAGAAATATTAGAATGCTTATACATACCACAAAAATGTGTTAGTCCAAGGGCATCATGACTTGTCCATAAAAGTATTCCATGGAATTTAAATTTCTTCTCCCTGATTGGTTTACATATGTCGTACATTGTGATGCCAACCCATAACTTTAGTAGCTTGTCGATAAGAGGCTTGATATATACATTCATATCTTTAACCTGGTACTTACCTAATTGTTTTAAATTACACATAATTACTAAAGGAATGATATCATGTAATATATATAATTAAATAAATAAACAAAAGATATTATGCAAAAATTGAAACAAATGAAAATGTTAAATTCAAATAATTAATGTAAACAAATACCTGGAACAATCATTGTCAACATTACGTGCTCCCTCTTTATTGACATCTAGGGAGGAATGTTATTGTTGATAACAAAAATATGCCACACTGAGTAAATAGACCTAAGCTCTCTAAATGGATTAACACCGTCAGCTTCCAATGAAAGCCTAACATTACGAGGTTCTTCTTTGAAATCTGCCCATTTTTCCTCAATTTCCCTAAATGCAGAACCATCGGCAAGCATTCGAAGAACACCATCTTCAATTCTGTTACGTGCATGGTAATACATCAATTGTTCTATGCTTTCACACTTGAACAATCACTGCAAACGTGGAATTATGGGAATATGTCGAAGAACCTTTCGAGGCACCCTTTTTGTTACTTGATCGGTTCGATATCTAGTGATAGGACATTGTGGAAATTCGGTTTTTGAATCATGTTGTCCATAATACATAATATGGTCATTACGACATGCATCTATAGTTTGATAATCCATTCCAATGTCTTTCATAATGGCATGCAAACCTTAATATGTGCGAGGTAAAATATTTGATGATGGTAACAAAAAATCACCTAACAATCTACAACATAACAAAAAACTAGTTAATGTGAGAATATTAATCGTAAAAAATGCATTCTTATTTTACACATTAATTAACACTAAAAACAAATACATAAAAATCAACATTTATGTACAGTATGAGACGAAACATATTACATACCTTAGTATCTGTGTCATACAAGTGTTCAACAAATTATTCATAACCTTTAAGTTCACCAGCAACAATGTAGAGAAGAGAATATTTTCTCTTGATCCTTCATAAAGTCGTTTATTTGCCTTTTCTAATAGAGGTTCATCATAAATACCAACATTTTCCCCATCCTCATCCGACTGTGAAAACAAATCTTGGATAATTTGATTTGTCCCATCATCTTCTTCCATGGGATCATTAACTTGATTTGTCCCATCATATTCTTCCATGAGATCCTCATTTGCTTGGTCATGATGATGTTCCTTAGCTTGTGCAACATCATTTCTACTAATACTTGGTGCAATATTCTGCGGAAAGTTAGAGGGCAACTCTAATTTTACAATTATAAACAATCATGACAAATTAGTGTATACTATAACAAACATTCAAACAATATATATACATATATATAATTTTATATAAAATTGACAAAATAAAAAATATAATGAATATATAGCTAATTACCATGGGATGGTATTCATTCTATCCATCGTCAATGTGACCATATTTCCTACAATGTTTTGTAGTTGTTGCTATTAAAATTCTTACGGGACATCTGAGGCAACATTTTTTACAAGGGCAATAACATCTACCATCACCCTTTTCACTCGCTTTACTTTTTTCCCCACCTCTAACAACATTCTGCGACATTTTTCTGCACAAAAATACCCTTTCAGAATCGTCGTTCTTATAGCAAGATTGTCGCAACATCTTTAAATCGTCAAATATTTACAGGCCAATTTTAGGTCACTATCGTCGCAATTGTGGTGATGGTGACCTAAAAATATTTTTTTTTACACCTATTTATTTTAGGTCATTTTCAACGGTAAATTTTGACTAAATTATTATGGTCAACGTTTTTCGCAAGAGCATTGAACAATCTACAGGCGTCGCTTGTGAGACAAACATGAACCATAATAATTTAGTCAAACTGTAGGCGTCAAAATTGCAATGAATATGGGGTAGATTTAGAAAAGATGAACTTTTTCTCTTACATGTTGCGACGAAAGTCTACTTTCGTCACAAGTGGTCGTCGCAAATTTTTCAATATGTAGTAGTGCTCATTGATGATTACTGTAGAATTACATGGGTTACATTTCTAAAAGAAAAAGCTAAAGAGTTTGATAAGTTCAAATCATTCAAGGCCTTGGTTGAAAATGAAACTGATTTGAAAATCAAGTGCTAGAGATTATACATAGGATATGAGTTTATCTCAAACAAATTTGAATAATTTTGTGAGATTCATGGAATAAGGAGACATTTTTCAGCTACAAGAACTCCATAATAGAATGGAGTGGTAGAAAGAAAGAATCGAACCATACAAGATATGGATAGAATAATGTTGAATGAATATAATCTATCATACGTGTTTTGGAGAGAAGTAATCAACACCGCAGTCTACATTCTAAATAGAGGGAAAATCAGAGTCAACAACAACAAAACACCTTATGAATTATGGAAGGGTAGACCAACAACAACTAAATACTTCAAAGTTTTTGGAAGCAAGTGATACATAAAGAGATATTATGAGTACTTGGAAAAATTTGACTCCATAGTTGATGAAGGTATATTTTGGGGTTATTCATCAAGAAGCAAGGCATATCAATGTTACAATAAAGCATTGGGAAAAATCATAGAGAGTGCCAATGTGAAAGTGGATAAAGTAGGGAATTAGAAAGTGAAAGAACATGTTCAAACAAAGGACTCAAGTTGTAAATAATAAGAATAAAAAGAAGAAGAAGAATCAAAATGTCAATATACAAAGACACCATCTAGATTTGTTCGAAAGAATCATTTCGAAAAATTTAATTCTTGGTGATAAATATACATGATTTCATACTAGAAGAGTACTAGCAAGTGAACCATAACATGCAAAATCTTCTTTGTTATCTTAAAAGGAGCCGAAGAAATTTATAGAATATAGAAAAGGAAAGCATTGGATTGACACCATGGAATAAGAGTTGAATCAAATTGAGAAGAATGAGATATGAGAACTTGTTCCAAGACCAAAAGATTAAAATGTGATTGGAACCAAGTGGATTTTTAGGAACAAGTTGAATGAATATGGACAAGTAATAAGAAATAAATAAATATTAGTTTGTAAAGGCTATGCTCAAGTTGAAGGTATTGATTTCAAAGTTGAAACCTTTTCCCTATTTGCAATACTATAAGCTATCATAATGTTTCTTGCATTTGTGTGTTTCAATAACTTCAAACTTTATCAAATGGATGTCAAGTGTTACTTCCTCAATGGAAAATTAGAGGAAGAATTGTACATTGAAAAACCATAATTATTCTCACTATCATAAAATAAGGATCATGTATGCATATTGAAGAAAGCACTCTATGGAATAAAACAATCTCCTTGAGCCTAGTATTCAAGACTTGAAAAATGTCTACAACAACAAGGCTTCAAAAGAGGAATTTTCGATAGTATATCTACATCAAGATATTAGGATCAAATCAATTGATTGTTTTGGTTTATGTAGATGACATCATTTTTGGAGGCAATATGAACAAAATGTGCCAAGAGTTTTCAATAGAAATGAAAAAGGAATTTGAGATGTTTATGCTTGGTGAATTGTCATTCTTTCTTAGTTTACATATTTCTCAATTATACAAAGGCATATTCATTTCAAAAACCAAGTATATCAAGGAAATGTTGAAGAAGTTCAGAATGAAAGATTGTTCATCAATTAGCACACCCATGGTCACAGGTTGTAAATTGAGAAAAGATGATGAATCTATGGAAGAAAATCAAACATTATATCGGTTAATGATTGACATCATACTATATCTGGCAACATGAAGGTTAGACATTATGCAAGCAGTAGTATTGGTTTCATGGTTTCAAGTTGCACCAAAAGAAATTCATGTGCAAGTAGTGAAAACAATATTCATATATCTAAAGGGCACCTTGGATTTCACCTTGTGGTACTCAAGTGGTGAAGATTTTAATTTAACATCATATGCCAATGCAGATTGGGAAGACAATGTTGATGATAGGAAAAGTACAAGTGGATGAGAATTCTTTGTGGGAAACAATCTAGTGTACTAGTTGAGCAAGAAATAGTCTCCAGTTTCTCTATCCATAACAGAGGCTGAGTATATAATAGCAACATCATGTTTCACATGAGTTATTTGGTTGAAGAAGACATTGAAAGATATTAAGGTAGAATATGATTATCTAATATCAATAATTTGTGACAACACAAGTGCAATAAATATTTCAAAGAATCCTATTATGCACTCAAAAACATAACATATTTCAATAAAGTATCACTTCTTAAGAGAACAAGTAGCAGAACAAAATGTCAAATTGGAATATATTGTCACCAAATAACATATTGTAGATATTTTCACAAAACCCATTCCAAAAGAGACATTTGGACATCTCGAACACAAATTGGGAGTAATACCCATCTCATCACTAATTCCTTAAGAACAAGCAAAATCTTAGAGGGGGAATCCATTTTCCATTGACATCAAAGGGGGAGAGTTGCATATAGGGGGAGAATTATTTCTATTCATAATGGACTGTGTGTTTCGTTGCAAGATTTTCATCAATGACAAAGGGGTTATTGTTGAAATTATTTTCATTGATGTCAAAGGCTGACATACTAATGCATTACAATATACAAAATATTTCCAAGATTGATATATATACAGGTTTACAAGTATATTAAAAAAGGGGTGCATATGAAAAAGTAAAAAGTGAAAAGTTGGTTTCAAACCCATGGGTTTGGGTATTTTCCCATGGTATTTGGAAAAGTAAAATAAAAAGGGATAATTAATTATTTAATTAATGGACATGTCCCTTCATGAATGGTTATGAAAAATTATAAAAATATAAAGTATTGAGAGAAAGTGTGTGTGTGAAAAATGGATGAGAAAATATTGAATATCATTCCAAAAGGGAATAGTTGAGAAATCAATTTTAGGTGAGTTTGAAATTTTCACGATAACTTATTTGTTGAGACATTTCAGACCTCAAAATTTTGAAGAGATGGAGGAGATATCTTTGGGTACATGTGTTAAAAAATTCATATTTTTATTCACTATATGCCTTGTGGAAGTTAGTGTTCCTTAATGCTCCTAAAATCAATTTCGAACAATTCATCTTGGCACTTTTGCTATAATTTATTTTCTGGGATGTTTCATACCTTGAAATTTTGAAGAGATGGAGGAGAGATATATGGGTACGTGTGGTAAAAAATTTATATGTTAATTTTGGAGATATGCACAATGGAATTTACGGTTCTTGAATGCTTCTGATACTAGTTTCAAATGGGACAATTTGGCTTTTTCACTATAAGTTTTTTTTCTGGGACTATTCAGATTGTGAAATTTTTACATTACAAAGGAGACATACAGAAGTACCTCAAGTAAAACTTTCAAAAAAAAAAACTATGTACTTTCTGAGATATCTGCTATAGAAGTTAGGGTTTCTAAATGGTTTGGATATCAGTTTCCAATAGGTCACTTTGGAATTTTCACTATAATTGTTTTTTGGGACTTCCGACTGTGAAAGTTTTACAGAAGAGAATAAACATGCATAATTACCTCAAGTAAAAATTTCAGATGTTGGTTCGTTGTAATTTCTAATATATTCTATGTGGAGGTAAGGTTTATGAATGGTCCCGAAATCAGTTTCAAACTGGTTAGCTTGGTATTTTCACTGTAACTTATTTTCTAATATTCTTCATACTATGAAAATTCTATAGAATAGAGGAGACATAGAGAGGTACCCCAGGTAAAAATTTGAGAATCATATTTACAAAATTGGATATGTTTTACAAGTTTTTTCTTGGGAAGAATCCCAAAACAACAAGCTCTAGGAAAGTTACCATTTGGTAATTCAAATTTTGGTTAGACCTGGTAAAGGCAGAAGTAGTGAGAAGACCTGGTGAAGGTATAAGCACTAACTAGACCCGGTGAAGGAAGAAGCAACAAGTATACCTGGTGAAGGAAGAAGTAGCAAGAAAAATCAATGAATTTTGGTGTAGCTCACAAAGAGATTGGTGTCTCTTACAAAGTTGGTGCTTAGTGGTGGGGATTGGTGTCTTCAATAGATTGGTGTCTACAAATTTTTGTAAGAGTATGTTGGTGCCGCTAAAACAAAGATATTGGTTTCACTTTCTAAGTTAGTGCTTAGCGGTGGGGATTGCTGTCTCTAGTAGATTGGTGAATACAAAGATATGTAAGAGTAGGTTGGTTCCTACCAATATTTGTACCAGTGGGGATTGGTGTCTCCAGTAGGCTGGTGCCTACAAATATTTTTAACATTAGGTTGGTGACTACAAAGAATTATAAAGATCAGTTTTGTGGTTTTCTCCTGAAATGGTTTCCACGTAAATATTGTGTTCCATGTTCATATGTTATTGTTTTCTTATGGTTGATGAATGTTTGAAAAAATAAAAATATGTCTTACACTGATTCACCCACCCCCTCTTAGTACAAGTGTGTGTTGAACAAGAAGGTTTAATTTCATTTGCAGAAAAAGTGTCTCACAGGCCCCCACAAGAAGCTCAAACAACTTTGATATGGTCCTTACACCATCACGAAGGTCATGGGTGAGTATTATTTTGCATTTAGTATTCCCCCTTTCCTTTTCTTAGATCCAATATCTAATCTGTAGATTCTTTGACAATACTCTTCACTCCTACTGGACACTTCAAAGCAGGCTAAGAATTTTGACCATGAAAAAATCAATCCTAACTATATTTAGCAGACTATAATGGATCAAATCATGTACACCAATACAAAGGGAACCCACCAGAAAAATGTACAATTCTATTGAGTTGTCAAACCATGACAACTTATTCACCAAGGAAAGTGGCTCACTATGATTCAAATTCAACAAACGTTTCCCCATATGTTGAGGGAACTTAACACAATGGGGAACATTTATTCCTAAGGAGGGAAGAATGATCTTGGTGGACATCATTGGCAACCCACATCTTCCACTATTTCAACACAGTTCTCCATCTTGACAATTTTTTTATCTAGATTTTTTAGCATCCTAAACTTCCAAGGCCATTTTGAAGCCTTAAATGATGATTAATTAATTAATTTGGGGGCCAAGGGTGTCCCACAAAACATTGTACTTATCAATTATATATCTTCAACGAGCTACTATGGAATCCAAATGGATATTGTATGCAAAATTTGTGCCCCCATAAAGTTAGTGAATCAAATAAACAGCTTGGGGTCCACAAACCTTTTGGCATTTCACCTCTCAGGGTTAGGGTTTTGGACTATTATGTTTCTTTTTTTATGTTAAAATTTCATTTTTTCTGTTGGATTACTGAGAGGGGGGATGAATCAGTAATAGCGTAATTATAATCCTTTTTCTTCAATTGTTGTATCAATGTAGAATTAGTATCCAATAATGAGTAGTAAGAAATAAACAATCACATACATACACAATACACTAGTGTTTTACGTGGAAACCCAAATCAGGAGAAAACCACAGAATGATTTTTCTTATATGTCTTGAAGAATTACATTCATTGGAAGCACCAAATTCCTTTGTTTTCCAGCTACAATTGGAAGGAGGCTCCAACCCCCTAGTTTCTTAGGCTACAACCTGAGGGAAGCTCCAACTCCCCAATTCTCTGGCTACAACCAGAAGGAGGCTACAACTCCCTATGTTCTTCGGCTACAACCGAAAGGTGGCTACAACCACCTGTCCTTGCCCCATCCTACCACCCTGAAGTAGAAGTAAAATTATGGAACCACTGTCACACTATCACTGTGAGATATACCGTTGTAAATCTGTACCAATAAATCTGAACCATGCATTAACCATGCATCAACCTGTACCTCAACCTGTAATCAACCTGTACCATAAACAAGATACCAAACATCCTATAATCAACCTGTACCATAAAAAAGTGCATCCAACCATGTAGCAAGTATGTACCAATCATGTGTTAACTACTCATCAACCAACATCATCAACTATACACCTCATGTATGTTCCAACTCATCAACTACTTGTCGCAACCATGTACTCAACATGTAACTCAACTAAAATTCCTCATCAATTTCATCATCCAAATATGATTTTTAGCTCTGTAATAGACCTGGTGTATATGATCACATTCTTGCAAACCTTCCTTAACTTTAACAACAAGAGACTAGCATTTTCATCAAAAGTTTCTTTAGTCTCACATGCCTTGTTTTGGATTAGTCAACAACCCTAACTTGAAGTAATCATAACTTTAATGTATAAAGATATGAAACTGATACAAAATGTTATTCATTGTGTTTTATGAAATTCCTCCAAGTTCCACTACTTGGAACCTCTCAAAAAAGGCGCTATAGCAAAAATGGCATACCTTTCTAAATTCTGGCTTATTCTAGAGAGAGACCTTGTAGAGCATGCCCCACACAGAATATTTTATGAATTTATATGAAAATGTTACAAAAAATACTATAGAAAGTAAACTAACCAAAACATTTTGTCTCACTGAATTTTTATCTTTTATGAATACGTTACGACATTTTTACTCGAAACACCCATTTTTGACTAGTTTCAGGACTAGCCACAAACCCTATTTTCCACGGAGTGTAACTCCCAAAATACAACGACCCACAAGCTAAATTTTTTACCACATATAATTGGATATGTTTTCTCAATGGCATAGAGATTTCATGGTTTGAATCATTATAGAAAAAAAGTTATAGTGAAAATGGTGAGATGACCTGTAAATAACATACCTTAGAAAGCACCATCAAAAGAATTTATCCTTCCTTGCATTTCGGCGTTCTTTTCTTCACCTTCACTCAGAATTCCAGTTTAGATATCCTTGGTTACCTCAGACACCTACATATATTCAATATTCTCAAGTGTGTGTTAAATGAGAGAGCCTTGGCTCTTATTTATACTCTCCAAGTAGCTTCCTTAAAAACATCTTCTAGGTCACTTGGCCGACTTTCCTTATTTTAGGGTTAACCCACTTCTAATTTCTCCATTACAATTATTATTGAAATAATTTATTTTGTATTCAATTTGAATTATAATACACTCATCACTTCAATTTATTATTTATCCTTTAAAAATATCTTAAACCACTTTGACTACTTTGACCTTTTGGGGCTTCTAGATGACATATGAGGGTCCTCCAACTTCGTAAGGCCATAACTCTCAAACCGTGAGGAGTTATGTGACGTTCCACATACCAACAGAAATGGAATGACATTTAATATTCATATAGAATATTATTATCTAAAAATATATCATAAATCATACCATTACCCATCAAACAAACTTGGGTCCATTACCCAAACCTGGGGTCTCCAACGTCTCATGGCCATAACTCTCTAACCATGAGGAGTTATGTTACATTCCACATACCATCGAAAATGGAATGAAAAGCACTATCCATATAGGATAGTTTCCCTGACAAATTCACTGTCCTTCATCTCATTATTCCACAATTAAGCATGGGTTCTCTTACTTTGCAAAGCGTCTTCCCATGAGGGCTTTCACCATAAGGGGACCACTTTGGAGTTCATCCATATTTACTTCTTATTAACCATGACAAAACAATAATGAGTCATGTTTACATCAAACAATATTGGGTCCATTACCCAAACCTTTGTTCTACAGGGCTTTCTTCAAGGGTTGACATCAATGTCAACCAACCTTAATCAACAATCTCCCCCTTTGGCATTGATGGCAACACTCTGATGCAATAATGAAATCATATCACTCATGCTCCCCCTGGAAATATGCCTCTGTCCTCTACATCTGATAAATATTCTCCACCTGGAACCATGCCTCTATCCTCTGCATCTGATAAATCTCCCCCCCTTTGTCATCAATGGCATGGTATCTTTCCATCTGGGGTTGCTCCCCCTAACTGATTTGTTCTCTTATGGTTCTTCCTCATATACATCTAAGACATATAATATAAGCATTCAAAAAACATTCAAAAAGCATTCATTTTGTAGTATAAATAACTCCAAGTCTTTGGTGAAGATATTCAAAGACTTCCCGTGGAAGTGGTTTTGTAAAGATGGTTGCCACTTGTTCTTGTGTGCCCACATACTCAATTTGATGTTCTTTTCTGCAACCTATTCCCATAGAAGGTGATACTTGATTGGAGTGTGCTTCATCTTGGAGTGCATCACCGAGTTTTTTGAGATACTGATGGCACTTGTATTATCACAATATATTGGAATGGGATCATCATACTCAACCTGTATATCTGTTAAAGTTTTTTTCATCCAAAGAACCTTTGTACAACATGTTGTTGCTGCAATATACTCTGCTTTAGCTGTAGATAGAGATATTGATGATTGTTTCTTGCTTAGCCATGATACCAAACACTCACCTAAGTAGAATGATGTTCCACTGGTGCTTCGTCGGTCATCAATACAACCTGCTCAATCTTCATCTGTGTAGACAATAAGTGATAGATCTTTTCCTTTTGGATACCATAATCCAAACTCTTATGTTCCTTTGAGATATCTGAATATCCTCTTTACTACTAATACATGTGATTCCTTTGGTGTTGTTTGAAATCGTGCCACCTGTCCAAATGTATGCATTACATCTGGTCTGGATGCTGTCACATATAATAGGTTGCCAATCATTGACCTATATTGCCTCTGATCTGTATAATTCGAATCATCATCTTTGCTCAACTTACAACTGGTTTGCATGGGAGTGATAATTGGTTTGCAATCTTCCATCCTAAACCTCTCTAGCATTTCTATGATATACTTGGTTTGAGAAATAAAAATTCCCTGGTTGATTTGACGTATCTGAAGTCCTAGAAAGAAGGATAGTTCTCCAAGTAACAACATTTCAAATTCATTCTGCATGTCTTTTGCAAATTTCTAGTTTAACCTGTCATCATCACAACCAAAAAATAATATCATCAGCATACACTTCAATTAATAAAATATTACCTTGATGTAAAGGTTTTTGTCTGCACTTCCTTTTCTGAACCCTGTTTTTTGTAGATACTTATCTAGTTTGGAGTATCATGCTCTAGGAGCCTGTTTTAGACCATACAAGGCCTTCTTTAATTTACACACATAGTCTGTGTTCTCTGACAACTGAAATCCTTCTGGTTGTTCAATGTAGACTTCTTCTTCAAGTTCCCCATTCAGAAAAGATGATTTTACGTCCATATGATATACTTTAACATTTTTGGAGCATGCATAAGATAAAATAAAACGGATTGCTTCCATTCTGGCAACTGGGGAAAATGTCTCTTCAAAGTCGATTCCTTCAATCTGTGCATATCCTTTACATACCAATCTAGATTTGTTCCTTGTAACCTATCTATCTTCATTCAATTTATTCTTGAAAACCCATTTTGTGCCGATCACATTCTTATTCTTTGGTCTTGGAACCAATTCTCAAGTGTCATTTTTCTCTATTTGATCCAATTCCTCATCCATGGCCTTGTTCCAAAATTCATCCTTGTTGGCTTCTTCAAAACAGTTTGGTTCAATTGTAGATAAGAGTGCTAGGTGTGTTTGTTCTAGTGAACGGATTTTTCTTCAATTCACAACTCCTGCATCTTTGTTTCCAATAATCCGATCTGAAGGATGATTCTTCTGTACTCATTTGCTAGGTGTCTTTGGAGATACTTGTTGAACTTGCTCTTCTACTTCTTTCAAATTCTCTTCATCTTCATCTTCCTCTTCTACTTCGTTTTCATCTTCTTCTTCGAAAAGTTGTTCCATTGATTTGTTTTCTTCTTCCTTTGATTCTGGTCTGCCTGTTTCATCAATTGTTATGTCGATGCTTTCCACAACTTTGTTTAATCTTAGATTGTAACACTTGTATGCTTTCCTTGTACTTGAGTATCCAACAAGTATTCATTTGTTCACATGAGAGTCAAACTTTCCCATTCTACCATCTTCTCTTTTGATGTAGCATTTGCTTACAAAAACTATGAAGTGCTTCACATTTGTTGGTCTTCCTTTCCATAGCTCATAGGGAGTTTTATCAGTGTTGTTTCTGAGCATTACTATGTTTTGAATGTGAACTGTTGTATGCACTACATGTGTCCAAAAAATATCTGTCAACTTTGAATCCATTATCATTGTTCGAGCCATTTCTGGTACTGTCCTATTCTTTCTTTCAACAACTCCATTATGTTGAGGTGTCCTAGCGACGAAGAATTGCCTTTTTATTCCATGATTTATGTAGTAGTCCATAAATTCCTTTGAGGTGAATTCTCCTCCATTATCCAATCTTAAGCATTTGATTCTTGAATCTATCTCATTTTCAACCATTTCCTTGTAGATCTTGAAGTTTTCAAAAGCTTCTGACTTGTTCTTAAGAAAGAAAACTCCAATCATTCTTGTATAATCATCAACTAATAACATAAAGTATCTCTCACCTTTTAATCCTTTTGTTGTAGTTGGTCCAACTAGATCAATATGCACAATTTCCAATGGTTTTGTTCTTGAATATTCCTTTGATTTGAACCTAGTATTTGTTTGCTTTCATTGTTGGCAATGCTTGCATAAAGTGCTGGTTGATTTCGTGATCTGGGGCATTTCTCTGACTGCTTATCTTTTTTTTAATTTGACAAGGTTATAAAAATTCATGTGACCCATTCTTCTGTGCCATAGCCAAATTTCATCTTCCTTTCCTAGACAACACTTTTCATTTCCAATTTCTCTTAACACATATATGTTGCTTGAAGTTCTTGCAGTTGTAGCAACTAATCTCCCTAAACCTTATTTTCTTATCTCACACTTTTGTGAATCAAAAGTAACTTTATGACCTTGGTCACACATTTGACTCACACTTAAAAATTATGTTTCATATCTTCTACTAGTAGAACATTTTTTTCCTTTTCATTCTTGTTCCCAATTCGAACTGTGCCTTTTCCAATGATTTTGGCTGAATCATCATTTTCGAAGGAGACTGATTCATCTCTTTCCTTTCATAATGTAAGAAACTTGTCTCTATCACCTGTCATGTGTTTTGAACATCCACTGTCAACATACCAACCACATTTCTTTTGATTATCTTGTAGAGCGACTGTGCATTCTTCATTGCTATATTGATCTTGCTTTCTTATCCATGTCATTTTTTGAGGTTCTTGTTTGTGACTCTGTTGAGGTTCTTTAGGAGGGACTGTCATTCTGCAATTTTTGGCCATGTGTCCAAAATTGTTACATTTGTAA
>ML785592.1:281778-296161 GCA_009831015.1 Picea engelmannii
CCTGAAAATTCACCAATCTTCATTCCATTAGTCTTCATACAAACTCAAGTTCCTTAACCACACTTCTAGGGCTACATGTAGACTACATCAAATACACCCAACTAACTCACCATCAATATCGATCATACAAGTGTCCAAAATTTGTATACCTATCCAAGGGTTGACACCAATCTCTAAGGGTTGACATCAATGAAAACCAACTATCCAAACCAACTATTCAGCAATATCCCCCTTTAGAATTGATGGCAAAAATTATGCTCCAATGCTCATGCTCCTCTTGTGACCATCACTTCTCATCAATGTTTCTATATCTACCCATTTGAAATCAATGGAAAAGGGTATATCCCTTTGGGACTTCTTCTTATGTCTAATATGTCCTTGGGGTTGCTCTCCCCTATCTTCACTCTTCCTTGGGGTTCCTCCCCCTATATTCACTCTTATGATCTCTTCTTTTACCATCTCTCTCCCCTTGACTTCTCTACAAGATGTTGTGTAGATCAAATATAGGTCTTCCTATACCTTTTTTCCTTTTGGAGTTTTTGTCCATTGGTGCTTCCTCTTGAATTTCACTGACATATATAAAAATAATTCGAAATTTGATTTCTTCATTTACTTGTCATGTTCACTTGACCATTCCTTTCAACAAATTCCTTCTGATGATATATCTTTTGTCGATAGTTTCTCTTTCCCTATTTTGGTGTGCCTTTCACTACTTGCCTTTCAGTGACCAACTGATTTCACTAATTCCAATTGTAAATACATTTCTATGCATCTTCTCTAACCCATGCTTTCTATACCTACTAAGCATCTCATGAATCCATCTATGTCCATATGTCACAAACTGTCCATAACTCTGCTACTACACTGACTCCCCTTATTTAAAATTCATATTCACTAGGAGTCTCCAAGTTGGATGGATCATAAAAGTACCCACTCTGATGTGGAGTAATATTCATCTTCATCCTCTTTCTAAATTAGGTCATCATCTTGAGTTTTGACATCTTATTCTTCATCATCTACCTGAATTCTGACACTTTCCTCTTTTCCTATAAATTCATCATGATCTTGTGCTACTGCAAACCCTATAAGTATGATTCCTTGGACATGTTCTTCATTTACCTTCTCTTCTTGTTTTTCACTTCTTCTTCAATTTTTACTGTATCTAACAATTTCCCTTTTCCCTGTAGATTTGTCTTCATCTCGTACTATTGCTAATTTTGTGATCTCTGGGACCTGGTCTTTATTCACATGTTCTTGTTTTATTTTCCATACTTTATTATATCTGATATCAGTGTTCTTTTTCATAGAATTATCGATCATGCTTCTAAAATCATGATTTATGTGTCCATAGTTATGGAATTTGTAACATTCAATGTTATGTGGGGCCACATAAGAATTTATTTCTTGAACATTCCTTCTGTAGGCCCTGCAATCTACAACCTTATGTCCAAAGTTAGTACAGTAAAAACAATGACCATAAAATAAATTTTCATACCTGGGAGTGAATGATTTTATTTTTGGTTTAGTCCTTCTAAATTCCTACCTTGGTTGATCATAAGCTTCTCTTCTATGGATCCATTTATTATGGTTGAAGATTTTTTTCTCCTTGAATCTTGTAGGTATTGTTGATGATGTATCTATTATACTAATTCTTCTTTGATTATTGTTGACCATGATTTAGTCCTTTGAGTACTTCTGCATAACTCTTACTCTTTTCTTCATTCTTCTTTTCTAGTAACCTAGAGGGCTTCTCTTCAACCTCTACTGTTGATGTGGATGTTTTTGTCTCTTCAAAATTCTTGCTGAGCTTGAAAATTTTACTTCTCAATGTGAAAACTTCTTATTCAAGCTTCTTAACCCCTTCTTCTTTATTCATCATCTGAATCTTCATGACTTATTCTATTTTCTTTGCTTCTTCAAGTTGTATCTTCAATGTGATTATTTCATCTTCAAGTTATCTTTCTTATTGAGTGAATTATGATTCATGATTCTGTTCCTTTTCAATCTCAGAATTGTCTTCTATTTCATTGGGATTTTTTGTCTTATCACTTTCAATCTTCAAATAAGGGCATTCAATTTTAATATGTCCACGCTCTTCACAAGTAAAGAAAAATAACTCACTTATGTTGACTAGGCACTCTTATTCTTTTGAATCTGTCTGACGTGATGAGAATATTACCTCTTTCTTTGTACCTACATCTTCTTTAGAAATATCTGAATTTATGATGGGATAAGAATAGATATTATGTAGCTTATCCCAGATTTCTTTAGCTGATGAACATTTTCCCACTTTGTCCTTTGTTGAATCAAGTAATCCTTCCATGATGAAATCCATTTCTATTTTTTTCTTCTTCTTCAATTCCTTCTTAGCTACAGTCTTAGGTTTCTTAGTAGCATTGTATACTCTAACAACTGAATACCAAATATCATATCCTTTTTCCTATAGAAATGTTTTCGTCCTTCTACTCCATATCTCATACACTAGACCAATATGACCATCAAAAATTGGTACTCCATTATTAGTGTATTCTGTAATCTCCTTCTAGCGGTTAGACTGCTTCATTAAAGACCTTATATGATACCAATTGATGGAATACTGAGAGGGGGGGTGAATTTATACCACTTTTAAACACAAAGTATATTATTTCACTTTATCAACAATATTCAACAATTTATCATCAATGTATCATCTATGATTGCATTCAACATATATGTATCATAATCATGTAATCATAAGTAGAATCACATCAACATCACATCAATAACACAGTACACCAGTATTTACATGGAAACTAAAATGAGAAAAAACCACATAATTATTTCTTATATATATATCAAGAATTGATTCATAGGAAGCACCAATTTCCCAATTCTCCAAATGAAACTAGAAGGAGTATACAACCCCCTATTTACAGGCTCCATCCTCAAGGAAGATAAAACTCCCTGAATTCTCTCGCTCCAACTAGAAGAAGGCTACAACCCCATGGGTTCTTCGACTCCAACTAGAAGGTGGATACAACCACCTAGTTCTTAGGATCCAACCTGAAGGAAGCTCGAACTCCCTGATTCTTCGGCTCCAACCAGAAGGATTCTACAACCCCCTTTCCTTGACATGTCCAAGTGCCCTAAAATGTTAGTGTAGACCAATTGTCACCATCACAATCACTGCCACTATCACTGTCATTTTCACTACCATTGTCACTATCATTGTCACTGTCACATCAACTTGTAACATGTCATTATATCCAACCTGTCCAACCAATCACTGTCTCATCCAAGATACCATATCCACTCTCATATTCATGCAACTCATGCTAATATCACCAAGATCATATCTCAAACCATATTCTCAACATCACCAGCGCATGCCTCTCCCAAGCATGTACCAAGATCACCACATACCATCACAAGATATGTGTCTAAAAAAAGTACCAACATGTACCATGAATCAAACTGTACCACAACCTATACCATAAAATATCTACTATAACAATTGCATCAACCATGCACCAAACCTATACCATGCCAACTATCAATCATGTGCCATACCAAGTTCCAATCATGCACATCAACCATGTATATCAACCATGTACATAAACACCATACCATGTACCATCATATGCCATATCATTCCATTCACCATATACCAATAAAACAAGAAATGCACCAACAATGTATCTCAACAAGTAGACTTCAACCAACATGTACAATACATCCAATATTTACCACAAGACATATACCAAAAACTCACCAAGACATGCCTCAAGCACTCTCCACAAGATCACCAAGATGCAACTTCAAACTAAGAATATAAACATACCTATGATCATGTAGTTGACCTAGTGTATGTGATCACAAACCCACATACCTTCCTTAACTTGAAAAACAAGACAATAACATCTTCATCAACCTTTACCTCAGTCTCACAGGAATAGTTTTGGATTAGTCACAAACCCTAACTTTAAACAAGCATAAATTTGTACCTATAATGAATAAAGGTACAAAACTTGTACCCAATATTCTTCAATATATTCTTTACAATTACTCCAAGTTTCACTACTTGGAACGTCTTAGAAAAGGCGTTATATAAAAAATGCCATACCTTGCCGAATTCTATCTTATTCTAGAGAGAAAACTTGTAGAGCATGCAACACATGGAATATTTGATATCAAGATCTAAAAATTGCACACAACATACTATAGAATTTACCCTATCCACTTCATTTGGTATTACTGAATTGGGATCATCTATGAATCATTTATTACTGTTTTACCTGGAACGCATGTTTAAAACTAGTTTTAGGACTAGTCAAAAGCCCTATCTTCCACATAGTGTACCTCGAAAAACAATATGACCTAGAAGAGGAACTTTCTATCAAAGGTACCCTGATATGTCGTCTCAACAACCTCTGATTTTATCTATTTGAATAATTCTACAAACAATGTTATAGCAAATATGGTAAGATGACTTGTAAATAACATACCTTGGAACACATCATCAAAACACTTCATCCTCCCTTGGATTTTTGGCCTTCTTTACTTCACCTTTCCTCTGAAATTATCCTCATATCTACTTGGTTACCTTAGTAACTTATATATATTCAATATACTCAATAGGTTCTAATGGGATTCTCTTGATATATTATTTATACTTCCCAAGTAACTTCCTTTAGGGACAACTTGTAACTATTTTACCCCTTCTCCTCAATATAGGGAAAACCCACTTTCTTGTTGCAACTAAATTTTCCTTAATTGGTCAAATCATAAATAATTTGTTTCAATTGATTTATCCTTAATTAGATTCTTGTTGCAAACACTTTACCCACAATTAATTAATTTCTTGTTCAACCACTTTGACTATTACACCTTCTTGTTACAACTACTTTACCCATAATTAATTTCTTGTTGCAACCACTTTGACCAGAAAACGTTTTGTTACAACCACTTTACCCACAATTAATTTCTTGTTATAACCACTTTGACTATAAAAATTCTTGATGACTTTCTAGGGGCTTCCTGAATAATTGACTTCTTGTTGACCTTCTAGGGGCTTCTAGAATATTCTTGAGGGTCCTCCAAATTCAGAAGGCCATATCTCACTAACCATGAGGAACCACATGATGTAACACATATCATCAGAAATGACATGAAATT
Source organism: Picea engelmannii (assembly GCA_009831015.1). Lineage (NCBI taxonomy): Eukaryota > Viridiplantae > Streptophyta > Pinopsida > Pinales > Pinaceae > Picea > Picea engelmannii. The sequence goes on from ML785592.1 coordinate 286,933, forward strand.
TACTATCCATTGATGATAGTCTTACCTACAAATTCATTGATATTCATGTCATTATGCCTCATACAAACTCAAGTTCTTTAACCACACCTATGGGGTTACATGTAAACTACATCAAATGCACCCAACTAACTCACCATCAATATTGATCATACAATTTTCCAATGTCTCTGGACCTCTCCAAGGGTTGACATCAATCTCTAAGGGTTGACATAAATGACAACCAACTATCCAAATCAATTGGCCAATAGAAGAAATATTTAAACAAGAAAGTAAATGACAAAGAAAACACACAATAAATAGAGATTTTACCCTGCAAACCCAAATGGGAAAACCAACATTCCTTGAGCATTCTTCTTTATTGTTGTCTTATGCATTTATAATAAAAGGTTACATTCCTAACCTTGTTCCACACCTAAGACAAAATCGAAATCATAAATTCTTTCTTTACACAGGAAAAACCCTGTATCCAATTCATCTTACATCTGCATGACCAAAAACCTCTAAATATTCGATATTCTATGATTTATTATTATCTTTTAAAACATTACAACACTCCTTATTTATAGGATTTATAGTAGGAAAAACCCTACATAAAAGGAACCAAAAGATGGTTACAGATCCATGAATATCATTGTCTACAAATCCTGTGAATCTTAGGATTCTGTTACATTCGACTACCAAGTCGGATTAGCAATCGACTACTAGTCAACCTTCATTCAATATTCAATCAGTTGCCACACACTCATCAATCAACCTATTATCAGTAGACCTCTTCAACTTGTTGTTAATTTCTTCAACTTCGACTTTAATCGTTCGAACCACCTTGACCTTCGACTAGTTTTCAATGTATTCAACTTGAACTTCACCTGGTTGAACCAACTTGACCTTCAAATTGATGTCGATGTCCTCAAATTCGACTGTAAGTTGATCCACCTCGACTAGACTTTCACTACAAAGAATATAACAACCCAACATTCTTGAACTTGTTGTTTTGTTTGCTGCAACCGAGAGATCTCTGAACTCTCATTCACAAACCCAGGGAAGTAATTCCCATTGCCTCTCTACACCAAGATAAATCACATCACTCATGGACTTGGTCAAAGAGTCTGATATGTTTTCCAACATTTCTACTTTCTCTAGCAGCAACTTGTTGCTTTTCACCATGTCTCTCACGAAATGGTATTGTGCATCAATGTGATTAGTCCTAGAATGATAAGTTGGGTTCTTTTCCACAAATATTACACTTTGAATATCGCCAATAATCTTCATAACTCTCTTCTAAAACTCGATTCTTGAACATAGCCTTTGCATCCATACTACTTATTTACTTCCATGAGCATTTTCCATGTATTCATATTTTGTTGTTGACAAGGCTACCACCACATGTCACTTACTCATCCAGTTCATTTCTCCATCGAACATTTTGAACACATATCCATTGGCCAACCTTTGTCGATCCAGATCTCCATCCCAATCAATGTCGACAAAGCCATGTACATTTAATTCACTGTCACCTCTAGGTTTTCCTTGGTAGCATATATCATAATATTATGTGTGAGACAAATACCTGAATACTCTCTTGACAATTGTCCAATTCTCCTTCCTAGGTGTCAACATGTATCTTCTCAACACTCCTACTGCATGGGAAATTTCTAGTCAATTTCAAACCATCACATACAATAGACTACCAACAACACTTGCATAGGGAACATGTGCCATGTCATCTATTTCCTCTTGTGTCCTTGGACATTGTTCAACAATTATCCTTTCTCCCATAGGAATTGGCACCTTCACAAGTTTTCAATCCTTCATGTTGAAATGTTTCACAATTATTTCAATATACTTCATCTGGTTCAACCACAACTTTCTAGTTGCTCAATCTCTCTTTATATCCATTCCCAAAATGAATTTTGTTGCACTGAGATCTTTCATGTTGAACTTGGAGGATAGTTGCTTCTTCACCTCCTTTGTTGTGTTCATGTTGTTTTCAATCAATAACATGTCATCGAAATACAATGCTACATATATGAAACACCCACCTTCTTATTTGGAATATATGCAATGATGAGCTTTGCTTCTCACAAACTGCAAACTAAGGATGTATGTGTGAAACTTTTGGTACCACATCCTTGGTGATTGATTTAGACCATAAAGGGATCTTTTCAGTTTGCACATCGAATCTTTCTTTCCGTTTACTACAAATCCTTCAAGTTGTTTCATGTAGATTTCTTCATCTAGGTCCCCATGTAGGAATGTTTTCTTTACATCCATCTATTCTATTTCTACATCAAATGCTACAGTCGGAGACATTAGTACTCTAATTGAGTTTAATTTTGCAACATGGGAAAAAATCTCATCGAATTTGATTCCTTCAACTTGGGAATATCCTTTCGCTACTAGTTGAGCTTTGAATTTCTCAACTTGACCTACTTCATTCATCTTCTTCTTGAATATCCATTTTCTACCGACATGATTTCTTCCACTAGGTAATTCGACTAAGTCCCATGTCTCATTATTGTGCAATGATTCCACCTCTTTGACCATGGTATCCTTCCATATTTTTCCCTTTGTTGAGTCAACTGCCTCCCTAACTGACTTGGACTCATCGTCAGTTGTAGTTAACATGAATAGGGAACAAAATTTTGTCAGACTACACCTTTTTAGTGGTTTTCTTACTCATTCTGACCTCCTTACAGCTGGGGTCAGTTGTTCCACCTCTTATTTTGATTTAGTTGACTCATCTAAATCATCTTGTTTGTTCCTCATTTCAAACCAAACCTTCTATTGATTATTCTATGTTTAAACAATTTTTTTAGTCTCAGACTTACTTTTGACTTCTCTGAAGACCACATATCGAATTTACATAGTTTTCCTTGATGTAAGATCATTGATCTTATATCCTTTAATTCCTTCTTTATATCCAATGAAAATACACTTGACTTCCTTCTTGTCCATCTTGCTCCTCTTTTCCTTGGGAACATGCACAAATGCATCACAGCCAAATACTTTGAGATGTGAAACTGAATGCTTCTTACCATACCATACCTCATGTGGAGTCGTGTTAACTAGCAACAACCAAGGAGACATATTCAATAGATAGTTTGTAGTGTCGATTGCCTCTACCTAGAATTCTTGTGTGAGCCTAGAACCACTGAGAATGATCATTTCCTTGTCCATCATTTTTCATTCATTATCTCAACAAATCCATTTTGTTGTGGGGTATATGGTGTGGTATTTTGGTATGCTATGCCACACTGCTTGTAGAACTAATCAAATTCATTTCCATAGAATCCACCACCATTGTTAGTTTCCAACACCTTAATATTATTATCTTTTTGGTTTTCTACAAGAGATTTAAACTCTTTGAATTTATCAAAAACCTCTTCTTTCTTTCTCAGGAAATATATCCATGTATTCCTGGAAAAATAATCTATTAAGGAGGAATAATACATGGATCCACAAAGTGAAGGAACTAAAACAAGGCCAAACACATCACTATGAACCAACTCTAGAATCCTCTTTTCCCTTGTCACCCTAGATGGGAACCTCACCCGACTTTTTTTTCCATATATAAATGTTGCCAAAAGTCAACTTCTAAATTACATTCAGGAAAATAGTTTACCATACCTTTGTTATGCATAGCTCGAAGTCCTTTTTCTCCAATATGTCCCATTCTCTCATTACATAGCATGGTCGAGTCAAATTTATGATGACTTGTCGATTCAGTTTGAATCAAATCATCCCAATTGGATTTGATTCGAGTCAAAGTCGACCCGACTTCAATATTAACGATGTTGTTGCATCTAGTCAAGTTGACACTCCCTAATAACTTGTATATTTTTCCAATATGAAATAATTTCATTAATACCATCGCACCACTTACCATATTGCACGAATCCTTCTAAAATAGAGTTTCCACCCCTACATCACTCATATTTCTAACAAATATAAAGTTTCTTTCCAAACCCAAAATGTGTAGCACACCTCGAAGGGTTCTCCTCCTCCCATCCTGTAGTATCAGTCAAACTCTTCCTCACCCAACAATTTTGGTTGTCGATTCATCCCCCAAAAACAAATATCCTCCTTCTTATTGTTCATATTCATAGAACCATTCTATATGTGGTGTCATATGATAGGATTCTCCTGAGTTGATCAACCAAACATATTTATCCAACTGTGTACTGGTCGATGTCAGGTACACTTCGCCTCCTTTATCTGGAATCATATTTTTTCCTAGTCAATTTCTTCTCGTTGGATCTTGTAATGACTTCCATTTCCTTCGACTTGTATTCCATTTTGTAATGCCCAGATTTACTGCATTTTCGGCATCTTCTCATTGACTAAATAGGGGATTTATATCTACCCTTCGAGTTAGAATTTCTACTCAAGAAGTTTCCTTTATCTCATTCAATTGGTCGACCTCTCACCACTAATGCATATTTGGTTGATCCTTCCATATTATTCCTTCTCATTTCTTATGACATTAGAGATGCAACCATGTCTTCTAGTGCTAATGTGGTTGTGTTACTCCCTATAGCCACGAATAAGTTATCCTAGGAGTCTGGAAAAGAACATAATATGATAATACATTTCTCCTCCTCGGTGATTTTAATATCCATAGAAGATAGCTGGATTATAATGGTATTAAATGGATTTAAATTCTTAGTCCCTGAAATTCCCTCACTTATCCTCAGAAGTTACAGTTTCTTTCTAAGAAACAATGTATTTACCAGGGATTTTGACTGGTACAAGATTCCCAACTTGTTCCATAGGTTCTTGGCCAAATATTCACCTAAGACATTTAGCAGTACTGAATCTACAAGACAAAGTCGAATTATACTCCTTTCCCTCATCTCGATTTTCTCCAATACTTCCATCAACATACCTATCAAAATGGTACCTAGGAAAAATATTTCCCATTATTCTCGATCTATAAGGAGATATTCAATTTTAAGCTTCCAAAGCTCAAAATTCTGGCCATTTAATTTTTCCGACCTCTATTCTCAAGCTTCTTGTCATTCTTTAACACAATATTTAAAGATTTTTGACTTGCGATTCTTACTGAACCTAGGATTTAGCTCAGATCCAATATTGTTAAACCAAGCTTTGATACCACATGTCAGTAAATTAGGAACACTTCCACGCTAAACCTAGAAGAAGAGAGGAAGAAATATTTAAACAAGAAAGTAAATGACAAAGAAAACACATAGTAACAAAGATTTTACCCTGGAAACCCAAATGGGAAAACCAACACTCCATTAGAATTATACTCTCTTGTTTTCTTATTCATTCATAATAAAAGGTTACGTGCCTAACCTTGGTCCACACCTATGACACAATCAACACCATACTTTCTTTCTTTACACAAGAACAACCCTGCATCCAACAACCTCTAAATATTGGATATTATAATATTCATTATTATCTTTTACAGTATTACAACATGCCTTCTTTATAGGATTTATAGTAGAAAAACCCTACAGAAAAGGCATCCAAAGAAGGTTACAGATATAATCACATCATTAGCTACAAATCCCGTGAATCTCGGGATTCTATTACGTTCAACTACCAAGTCAGATTACAAGTCAACCTTCATTCAGTCTTTAGTCGGTTGCCACATGTATGCCTGTTGACCTCTTTGAATTGTTGTTGATTTCTTCGAATTTTATTTTACCCATTCGAACCACCTCGACCTTCGACTTGTTTTCAATGTCTTTGAATTCAAATTTACCCAATCCAACCACCTTGACCTTCAACTTGATGTCGATGTCTTTGACTTCGAATGTCGATCGATCCACCTCGACTATACTTTCACTGCAAAGAATATAAAAATCCAACAGATCATCATGTGGTTTATACTTCCTCTTTATCCATTTGAGTTTGATTCCATTTTGTTTCTCCTCTACTTCTTCAACAAATGTTGTTGTTGTTTCTCCATCATCCTTAGATGTAGATAGAATTTGCAAGGGTATTAATTCATATTGGAGGGATTTCCTTAATTCATGGTGGTTGTGCCTTGGTGGTTTGTTTGTCTCACACGCTTCCTATCTGGATTACTGAGTGTGACCTTCTTTTGGCATTGGTACATGGTATTATTCAATATGAAACAGATGAGTGACCTCAGAGTAACCTCAAAATAAACTATTAAAAACATGCATTTGAACTTATATAACTAAAACATAAATTAATTGAGAGTGTGTGTATGCTTCTTTGAGTTTGGTTCATGGTTCCTCTTCTAATGGTTGAAGTGTTTTTTTCTTTGGGGTTGTTGATGATGTGATAGATATTAATATTGAAACATTTAATAAATTAGTGGAAAATTTATCAAATCATATAAATGTGAATTTGTATAGCTTGGAATAGCTTTCAAATGGTGTAAGGAATGTGTGAAATGGGAATCCGAGTCAAACATTATGGAAAAAATACAAAAGTTAGTTTAGTAGGGTCCTATCCTTGTTTCGAAGAAGTTCATGGGAACTCCTCCTCTATGTCCAAACAATTTTACAAAAACTTCTAGAGGATTTTTCAACAAGTTTTGGAGAAGTTTGTTGGAAATCCTCCTTTGTGACTAGAGAATTTTCCAACAACTCCTCCTTTGGTTCTGAAGAATTTTTCAAAAACTTCCAGAGCAATTTTCAACAAGTTTCGGAGAAGTTCATCAGAACTCCTCCTGTATGCCTGGAGAATTTTCCAACAAATTCAGGAAGAGTTTTCAACAAGTTCTAGATAAATTCATGGGAAATCATCCTTTGTTTCCGGAGAAGTTTCCAACAACTTGCAGAGGAGTTTCCAACAAGTTCCGGAGAAGTTCTTGGAAAATCCTCCTCTGTTTCTGAAGAATTTTCCAACAACTTTAGGAAGAGTTTTCAAAACGTTATGGAGAATTTCATGGGAAATCCTCCTCTATCTCCAGAGACATTTCCAACAACTTCTGAAGGATTTTTGAACAAGTTTTATAGAAGTTCATTGGAACTCCTCATGTGTTTCCATAGAATTTTCCAACAACTTCCAGAGTGCTAGAAAAATAGGATCGCAAAGCAATAAAATAAAACAAATGAGGAAATAAAACATAGAATATACACAATACAATAGAGACACAGATATACATGGTTCACCTAGTGTGGGCTACGTCCACCAGAGAAATTGTCAAGTCCTTCATTTTTATTATTATCCAGCAAAATTAAGGGATACAATCTACAACACACCTGTTGTAACTTCCTCTTCTTTCTCTCACAGTCTCCTCTCTCAGAATACAATAATCACACACACATACACAGCCAAAATACAATTCCCTCATAAAAGAGGGTTTCCTTCTAGGGAAAAATCCATAAAATAACTTCTATTGTCATATCTTCAACCTTATAATGAACGGTCTAGATTGACTATGAAATTACAACATTTTACAAGGCAATTTTTCCTAATATTTCTCTTCGGGGGCGCTTCCCTTGAATCCCCCTCATGGGGGGGCTATGAAAAGTGTCTCTGCCCCCCCTAGACCCCCCTGGAAATAGTTGTGGGGGGGAAATCACCCCCACACCCCCTGTTAGGGAATAGGGTCCAGGCACGACTGAAACAAACCTCTGAATAAGGAAGATAATAATGCTCCACAACCAACAATCTCCCACTTGGATATTGATCACAACAACTCCACTTTTGTTGTACTTACTGGACTATACTCCACCTTGGAAGTGGAAAATTTATCATCTTCACCTTCATGCTTGAAGACCAGCTGAAACTGAGCAGTAACTCAGTTTCTTCCTGATTACTCTCTTTGTTAACATGTCTGTAGGATTATGGATAGTATGTATCTTTTCCAACTTCAAATGTCCATCTTCCAAGATGGATCGTATGAAATGGTAATCGGGTTTTATATTCTTAGTATTTGAATGGAAGGATGATTTATTTGCAAGATGAATTCCACTCTCATTGTCACGGTATAACCTGGTATTCTCCTCCCAATTTTCTTTACCTATATTGTTCATATACATCCTCACAACTCCCATTGCATGTGCAATATTTGGTCTTGTGCAAACCATCACATACATCAAGCTGCCAAATATTGATGAATAAGGGACCTTGGACATGTATTTTATCTCCTCATGTGTCTTGGGACACATTTCCTTAGTTAATTTGAAATGGTTGGCCAAAGGCGTACTAACTAGTTTTTCATTCTGCATTATAAACCTCTCCAACACCTTCTCTATGTACTCACCCTAAGACAATGTCAATTTTCTATTTTTCCTGACTCTTTTTATTCTCATACCAAGGATTTTCTTTACAGCACCCAAATCCTTCATCACAAATGAATTAGACAATTTATTCTTGAGCACATTTATATCTTTCATATTAGACCCTGCAACAAGCATGTCATCTACATACAACAACAAGATAATATAGCTTCCATTTTCTATCCTTTTAAAATAAACATAATGATTAGAATGACATCTGCTATAACCTTGTTCTGTCATAAACCTGTCAAAATTCAAATACTACTACCTTGGAGCTTTCTTTAGGCCATACAAGCTATTCTTCAACCTGCATACCAAATTTTCCTTCCCTTTGACCTCATACCCCTATGTTTGTTTCATATAAAACTCTTCCTCCAAATCCCTGTGGAGAAAAGTTGTTTTTACATCTAACTGTTCAAGATGCAAATATTCTACTACCACAAGACTTAAAATAGTCCTAATTGAAGTCATCTTAACAACACGAGAAAATATTTCATCAAAATCTATACCTTTCTTTTGTGCAAATCCCTTTACAACAAGTGCAATCGTGTACCTTTTTTTTCCTCCATCTTCCTTCAAATTGCAAACCCATTTATTTTGCAATTCTCTTTTTCCTATTGGAAACTGAACCAAGTCCCAAGTCTGGTTATTTACCAAGGAGTAAACTTCCTCTTTCATTCCTTTCTCCCACTTCTTTTTAGTTTCTACCTGCATTTCCTCTTCATAACTTTTTGGTTCACCAGAATCACTCAACAATAAATAACACAATGAAAGAGTTTATCGTTCAGGGGGTCTACTTAACCTGTTATATATTCTAAAAACACTTGTAGGAGTTTGAGGTACATGTTGTTCCCGTTGTGTTGGCGGGCGAAAGTGACCGTCCGTCAACTGGGAGAGTGGAACCGGTCCGGGGTTGTCTAATAACCCAAGCCGTTTGGAATGGACCACTCTGACGGGTTTAACGGCTCCGTTGGCCGCCCTAAGGTTTCCTAAGGAAGCCG
>ML785592.1:303099-318297 GCA_009831015.1 Picea engelmannii
TGCCAAGAGCTATGATAAGGATCAACACTAATGATTACAAAAGATAAATCAAGATCCCAATGCAATTCAGGCAAATCATAAAAAAGTGAAATGAAAGGCTAAATGTCTTTATATAACCTATCGAAGTACGAAGACCGATCAAAAGACATTGCCGATCATGTAAGGGTCAATAAAAGATAGGCGCAATAAGCATGATGACACAAAAGATATCGGCAGTTCAGATAATGATCGAAAAATGACCTCAAAAGGAGAAATTTCCATGCTTACAATTGTGAAGTCTTAGCGAAGACAAACGTGCGAAAAGGCGCAAAGAATAAATTCGTCGTTCATATGAAAATTGCGACTAAAAATCAATGTTTGTGAAACATTGGTGTGGGCAGCTTATGATACAATGAAAAATGTGAATTGGCTGCCAACACGTTGTTGTACATTTTGATTTTTTGGTACCTTTGGAATTTCTTTTTCAGTGATCTCATCAAGCACTGTGTATTTTGGTTTTTCTTTTTCCTGTTTATTTCCCTCCAACTGATCTTTGTACATGAACTTCTCATTGAATATGAAATCTCTATTTCTAATGATTTTTTTATTTTCATAATCCCATAAGCGATAACGAAAATCATTAACACCGTATCCAATAAAGGTACTCTTCTTGGATTTTTCCTCAAGCTTTGTTCTATTTTCTTTATCAATATGGACAAATGCTTCACAACCGAAAGTCTTCAAAAATGAATAGTTTACCTTTTTATTTGGCCATGCCTCCTCTAGAATTACACCATCCAAAGAGCTTGAAGTTCCTCTGCTTATTAAGTAAACAACAATATTTGTATCATCTACCCAAAACTATAAGGGAAACCTAGAATGCAATCTCATACTCCTTGCACGCTTGATGATTGTCATGTTCATCCTTTCCGACACACCATTTTCTTGTGTTGTTCCTGGAACTTTTTTCTCTCAAGAATCCCATGGTATGAATAGTAATAATCAAACTCCTTGCTGCAGTATTCACCTCCATTTTCTGATCTGAGACACTTCAACCTTTTTCATGCCTCATTCTCAACCAAAGCTTTCCATTTCTTAAAAGTATAAAAAACATCAGATTTTTGTCGAATGCAATAAACCCAAGTTTTTCTAGTTGCATAATCAATAAAAGTAACATAATAATGAGAACCACCAAGAGATAAGACCTGATCTAGTCCCCATACATCTGTATGAAAAATCTCTAACCTTTCAATCTTCTTTTCTTTTCCAACTCTAATAAATCTGACTCTCTTTTGTTTTCCATAAACACAATGCTCACAAAAATCAAAATCAATTTGTTTAAGATTTGGAAAAAAAAAAACTTTTGTGAAGTATTTGCATCCCCTTCTCACTCATGTGTATGAGGCTATGATTCCACAGTGTTGTATCCACTCCTATAGAATCTAAAGATATAGAAGATTCAACATTACTAGTACATAAATATAATGTACCTACCTTCTCTCCTTTTTCTATCGCCAGTGATCCTTTGGTGACCTTCCACACCTTATATGTAAATATGGATATATGGCCTTCACTTTCCAACTTCCCTGTTGAAATTATACGTTTCCTTAGATATAGAACATGTATTAATTCTTTCAACAACCATTGGTTTCCATTCTTTTTCTTTATTTTTACCTTACCCATTCCAACAATTTTGCATGGTGCATCATCACCCAAATGAACCTGTCCAAATCACTTTGAACATAATCTAAAAAATATTTCCTATGGGGTGTGGCATGAAATGAATCCCCTGAATATACTACCCAAGACTCAGAAATATTATCTACAGAAAGAATCAAAGAATCTTCTAACACATCACATGTTACATTTGCTTCCTAATTTTTCTCCTGTTGTCCATCTCTTTGTTTCATTGGAGCTCTGCAGTCTTTCTTCAGATGCCCTTTCTTCTCACAATTCCAACACTCTATATTTCCTATTATGGATTTGGATCTTCCCTTCCTAGAATTCTTGTGGTTCCCTGATCCCTTTCCTCTATCCTCTTATATTCCCTTGTTCTCCATGTTTAATGCATTACCTGATGTCTCACCTATGATTTTCCATCGCATTTCCTCGCTAAGGATAACACCAACAACATCATCAAATTTTAGAGTGTGTGAACCAGAGACAAAGTTACTTACAACCATGACCAAGCCATTCCAACTTTTCGGTAATGAGAACAGAATTAGAAGAGCCCTGACCTCATCATCAAAGTCCACTTTTACATAACTTAGTTGTTTAGTAACCGTATTAAATTCATTTAAATGATCTGCAACAGACCCACCTTCTGATATCTTCATATTAAATAATTTCTTCATTAGAAATTCCTTATTGTATGCCAATGGTTTTTCATACAGTTTAGTCAATGCATCCATCAGCTCCTTCGTTGTCTTTTCTTTTGAAATATTGAAATCCATCAACGCTGCCAAGCTCATCTGTATCATTCCTAGTGCCTTTCTATCAAGAAACTCCCATTCTTCATCCTTAATGGTCATTGGATTCTTTGCTATTCCACCTAATTGTAGGAATATATCATTTTGATATAAATAATATTCCATCTTCATCTTCCATAACTAGTAGTTTTGGCCATTAAATTTCTCAACCATAAACTTTCCATCTTCCACCATTGCTCCCACTCAAACTAGGAATCCTCTTTTCCTGTGAGATACCTTTCACTCTAATGCCATTTGTTAGAAAAACGGGATCATGGAGCAATAAAATAAAACAAATGCAAAAATAGAACACAGAAGATACACAATACAATAGAGACACGAATATATGTGGTTCTGCCAGTGTGGGCTACATCCAGTAGATAAATTGCTAGGTCCTTCCTTTTTATTATTATCCATCAAAATGAAGGGATACAACCTACAACACACTTGTTGTAACTTCCTCTTATTTCTCTCAGATTCTCCTCTCTCATAATACAATAATCATACACACATACACAACCACAATACAATTCCCTCATAAAAGAGGGTTTCCTTCTAGGGCAAAAATCCCTAAAATAACTTCTACCTTCAGATCTGTGACCTTATAATGAACGATCTAGATTGACTACGGAATTACAATATTTTACAAGTAAATTTTTCCCAATATTTCACTTCGGAGGCACTTCCCCCGAATCCCCTGCCAGAGAGGGGGGGGAGGGGCGGGGGGGCACTACAAAAATTCTTGTCTCCCCCCCTGGACCCCCTAGCAATAGTTGTGGGGAGGAAATTCCCCCCACACCACACCTGTTAGGGAAAGGGTCCAAGAACAGTTGAAACAAACCTATGAATCAAGAAGATAATTAAGCTCAACAAGTTCTGGAGAAGTTTGTTGGAAATCCTCCTTTGTGACCGAAGAAGTTTCCAACAACTCCTCCTTTGGTTCTGAAGAAGTTTCCAACAAATTCCAGATCTTTTTTCAACAAGTTTTGGATAATTTCATGGGAACTCCTCCTCTATGTATGGAGACGTTTTCAACAAATTCAGGAAGAGTTTTCAAAAATTTCTATATAATTTCATGGGAACTCATCCTTTGTTTTCAAAGAAGTTTCCAACAACTTGCAGACGCATTTTCAACAAGTTCCGGAGAAGTTCGTGGGAACTCCTCCTCTATGTCTAGAGAAGTTTCCAACAACTTTAGGAATGTCTTTCAACAATTTATGGATAGTTTCATGGGAACTCCTCCTTTGTTTCTAGAGACGTTTCCAACAACTTCTAGAGGAGTTTTCGACAAGTTTCAGAAAAGTTCATGGGAACTCCTTCTCTATCTCTAGAGACGTTTCTAACAACTTCCGAAGGAGTTTTCAACAAGTTTTATAGAAGTTCGTGGGAAATTTTGATGTGTGTCCATAGAATTTTCCAAAATCTTCCAGAGAAGGTTTCAACAAGTTCCCCAAAAGTTCGTGGGAACTCCTTTGTGTCTGAAGAAGTTTCCAACAACTTTCGAAGGAGTTTTCAACAAGTTCCGAAGAAGTTCGTGGGAACTCATCCTCTATGTTCAAAGAATTTTCCAACAAATTATGGAGGAGTTTTCAACAAGTTGTGGATAATTGCATGGGAACTCTAGCTCTGTGTTTGGAGAATTTTCCAACAACGCCTCCTTTAAAGGAAGACAAATCGAAAAAATTCTAAGTCTCCCTTCCATCGGCAAGCAACAACAAGAGCTTGAGTTCAAAATTCCATAACTTTCTCATACAACGTCTGATTGGAATGTCATTTTCTATGATGCAAAGAGTGCAAGGAGATGCTTCGAGATAGATAATTGAACATGCCATTCAAGAATTATATTGATATAACGACTCATGAGGCTTGTTTGGTAAAGAACTCCCTAGCAATCATTTTGTCACTTTCGGGCCTCAAATTTCAATTCCGTGAGTTGCATTAGAATTGTAATCATGTAATTCATACAATCATCTTTTTTTCATGGTTAAAATACACTTTGAAAAATGCCAAAAAAATTGCACTCAAAGGTGTTTTTTGATGGAAGTTTGTGTCTTGTTCTTACTGTTGATTTGCTTGAATACAATTCTATCAGTTCTTGTGTTGTTTGTGCTATATAATCTCTTGGTTAATCCATTGGAGATGAGTTAATGTGTCGTTAGCATAGAAATATAAATTCACAAAAATAACCAACTGACGTTTGCAGCGCTTAATACTGTTTAGAAGCTTGGAGGACCAATTTTCTTCTAAGATGCATTTCAGATCTAGTGTAAGACCTATATATGTTAAAATTGACTCATGTGATGATATATGGCACTTTCATGGTCATGGTTTAGTCATAAAATCAAGAAAGAGGAAAATGTTCTTGTCAGTATGGTATGTGTAATGAAAACCATCGACGACACAAACATACTTAAATAAAAATGCAACATGATGTAAATTAAGCGAGGTATGAAATCATTAATTAGTTATCCATTCAAGAATGGAATGTTTAATCATTGGAAATTATAAGAACCTGACTAGCGAGCATAGTGATAATGATCTGAGATGGAGGAGAATAAGAGAGGCCTTAAGATGAATGTGTATATTATAGACATGGTCGATGTCGATGAGAGAAAGAAGAACCTCAATATACTTAGTTTCAATGAGGTGTATACATCCTTATGTTGGTGCATTAGAAATATAACAGGGAAACCTCATCAACAAGTAGTGCATCAACAAGAGAGGGACGAATCTCATCGATACACTATGTATCAGAAAGAAAAGAAGGAACTTAGTCAATATGTTATGTATCAGTGAAGATGATATGAACCTCCTCGATAGTCCATGTATCAATGAAGACAGAGGAAAATTTGCAATATTGTGTATCAGTGGGTCAAAGTGATTTGAAGAGACACTGCAGATGGTAAAGTATGGAGAATGGGAAGAAAGACTTGGGATTTTCCATTTCCACGAGAGAGTCTGAGAGGGTGTCCAGTAGAAAAGTTTATTAGGAGGGGACCAATTTATTCTGTTATGGAAAATATAAGAGAATAAATTAGGGAGTTGTTGTGCAGGAACAACAATATGCGACAGGTTGGGTGAAGCCAAAATATTTGTTAGTCTTCCCTAACTTATAAGAGGAAATGTAGAGGTTCATAAAATTACTTTTAAGATAAAAAAAATCTAGAAATAATGTGGAGAAAATACCTTAAATATTCCATTATGTTGGGTTCACTGGTGATGCTTGCATGCTAGCTAGTGGAGCTCGTATGATCTAAATAGAGGACTCATTATGGTGAGATTTATTTCCTTAAATTGTATCAATGAATTGGGTTGGTATCGCTGCCATGGGGGTGATATTGGGGTAAAAAAATATTTTCACCATGTGCACACACACACACACACACACACACACACACACACACACACACACACGCTACACTTCCCACAAATGTACATATCTTCGATGGAGTCACCATGGAATCACAGACCTTGCTCCATTTCCATCGAGCATGCATAGTCCTCAAGGAGATATCTGCATGTCCCCTAGTTTGGTCAAACTTTCTTTCCCTTTCCTTCTTGATTTATTTAGTGTATGCTTAGAATCTAGTGGATGGGAAAAGTGGTGGCCTTTCATCCTGATAGGGGATGACTGCCAACTATTGAGATTTATTTTGTATATTTGTTGCACATGGCTAAATAAGGTTATTCCTTTTGATTTTTAGCCTTCAGAATTTGATACTTCACCTTTCAGGTGAGAAGATTCTTAGTGTGTGGATAGTTCACCCATTACATAGGATTTGCTCACCAATGAATATGCAATAATGACCATTGATTAACCACTCTATTAATTTATGATTCTAATGTTGTCACAAGATTCCAAGATAGTTCTCATTCCTCTTCAAACATAGACCTCTAGTTCAGATCATGAGATAGGAAAGAGATGCAAGTTGATTCGAGCATGTTTCCAATGTAAAGGTGTTTCCTATAAAACAAAAGCAGAGGTGAGATATCTACATGTCATCAAATATAATTAGGGATCATAATACAAATATAAATTAGAAAATGAATTTCCTTCAAGGTAAAATATGATGAAGAGAGAAAGAGAAGAAACATATTCAAAATTAGAAGATGAACTCAGCCCAAAACCTGTTGCAACTGAAAAATGAAACCTTGGATAAATGATGATCAAAGGTATGTAGTTAGCAAGGACAATAAACTAAGAAAGAGATCACGAGTGTAATTTTTTCCATTATCTTCAAAATGTTTATGCATCCCAACCATCTAGAAGTTTGCAACCTCTTGAAAAGACTAATCCATGTGAAATATCATATGTAAATTAATTCATTCATATGGGCTTCAGTGCTAGTGCTTGCTAAGAATTGCATCTTTCATCATGATTTCTACAAACTACCAACTCATGTTTGCATCCTTGTGCTCTAGGAAGTAAGTATTTGGACGATATTCCATTTTTTACGCATCACATGCTTTAATCTAACTATGTAGGATATTCACTCACTCTTTATGTGTCCCAACTCCAAAGCTTATTCTATGGCATGGCATGCTCGTGTATTCACTTGGTATAAAGAAGGTGTGTGATACCAACTGTGCATTTGTACCCAGGTGATGTGTCCAATTTTCTAAATTCATTTTTCATCCTTCATTAATTTCATTATCTTAAAGAGAGCACAAACTTCCATGAGAGGGATCTGCACAAAGGCGAAAAACATATGTCACCAATTAAGACTAGTGACCAATGATGTGAGTTTCTCTATTATCCAATTCCAGACATAATTTCTTGACCAGTTATAAATTTGAGAAAAAGAAATGTCAAATAAAATTATCCCCTCCTAGAAAGACATGTTCATAGAGATCTCATAACATAAAATAGAACCAAAAGATGAATATTTGAATAAATAATGAACCATACATGTTGGGATGCAAGAAGACAAAAAATGAGTCTTACCATTTCCTATCACCAAGATCCCAGTAGAGAGATGGAATCGTCTTAGATTTAACATTGATATATCAAGTGGAAGTTCTCTTTCTGGTAGAAAATGATTATGGTTGCAATGATCACCAATTCTACTCTTAATAAGTCCATTTTAGTATCATTTTGTTGATTAGTGTCCCAGCTATTAGAGGTAATTGTTCTTGAGTCGGTGTTTTTTTTCGGCTGAAAATGTTCATTAAATTGTTGCCATCAACACTCCTTCAATTGTTACCTTGTTGAACTGGGTTGCAAGTCATGTATAGTTGGATTTGAACATGTCCAATATCATAGATTGAGGTAAGTGTATACATCATGCATGGAAATGAAAGACCTAGGTTGCATGTAGCACTTTTCCTCCCAAAAATTCCTTGAGCATTGATTTGTAGATCAATAAGTGATACTTACGTGGAATGTACAACCTGATGTATGGTTTGTTCTTTGTGTTCTTTTCTAAGTTTTGAAAAGATCATTCTTGCTGAGCCTTCTCAACATAAATCCCAAAAATTTGTAGATTGATTCCTTGAATAGCTCCATTGAGAGTTTCATGATTGGGATCATATGTACCTATTCATTCAACAACTAAAAAATCCAATTCTAAAGATAACAAAAATACCATGATGTAAAACCCCCAGCGAGATCAAGATGAAGGAAACCAAACCATCAAACTTCATAAGAAAACTCAAACAATGTCATATCAAGATAAAACTAATGAAAACCATTGAATTAGTCCAATTCAAGATGTTGCATCTAATCATTAGAAGAGTGGATTAATAGAATAGGAAATCAGATCAAGAAGGTTAAATGTGAGTTAAAAGAGCTTCAAAAGAAACCTTCAAACTTCAACACAGAGGAAAACATATTAGTCAAGATACCCAATTCATTAAAGGAACTATTATGATATGAAATTATTTTGTTTCACCCTCATAATGGTAAATGCATGATAATAAAAGATGGATTTCATTGATTTGAACTCACGGGACCAAGGAGTAGATATCTATCTTGTCAACCAAACTGATTGGGAAAAGTATTTGTCCTTAAAATTCAATCTTAGGATCTTGTGGTGATGAAATATAACATAGAAATGTTCAAGTTCATGTATTATGTAACCCTCGATATTTTCAATATACATAAAATAGTCAAATGGAAATTGAAGCTTGGTGTTCTATTACTTAATATATATACCAGAAAAGAAATACATTGTTCCTTTTCCCAATAAATAAAAGAAAACTATTAGGGATGGGAAACAAATAATGTACCAAGAGTCTCAAATACAACCTCTTTATTGGACAATAAACTCCAATGATTTTACTCAATGAACATCATCATAAAATAATTAATATATAGAGATCATGATCTGTTATAAGATTTTCAATTTCTTCCACACAAATCACTACTCTTCCTTTTACATTCTTGAAATTAGCTTCATCTTAAAGGGTTCATTTCTATAGAATAGAATACATGTTGAAAAGGTTTGTAACCATATGTTATCTCACAGGTATTTGTTTCAAGAACGAAGAGAATGAACCCGTGATACTACAATATCGATCAATTGGTCAATAATATTTTGCGAGAGACATAGCCATCTACAAATTTATCAATAGGGTTTGCAAAGTCATTTTGTATCATGAACAAAAAAGGCCATGAAAAGATGATATGAGTCTTCCCTAGGCTGTAAAGTATTTGTACATAAACCACTTTCAACAACGTAGGATAGTAAGTTGTTCAGTTGTGAATGTTAGAGTGAATGCCACTAAAGCAAAGATAAATCGTCTAGTTGGAATTATCATAGAATTATACACAAGGTTTACTTATGATAACCAAGGTTAAACCAAGATTTTAGTCAAACAACAAAAATAAAATGCATCAAATGAAAATAAGAAAGCTTTTACGAAGAATTAAACTTAAACTAAAGCAAGCCATCGCAAGCTTCAAACTAAACTAATAGAAACTGGTGGATTTTATTAAAGAAACCAAGACAAGTCCAAATCTATGTGATACAAATGAAAAAAAAAATGAACATATAAACTATGCAAGAAGAAGGAAATAATTGAACTATGCTACTCCTATTCCTACTATGTCCTACACTAGCTTAAAGAAGGATAAGTGAAAGCATAATGCTAGTGCAACCAATTGAGTAACTCCAAACCAGTAAACACATGGTCATCAAGAGTCAATTGTAGAGAATGGAGAAGTAAGGGATCAAAGATAGGAAGAATTGATTCAAGAAAATATTTACCCATCATGTTAAATTCGACAGCGTTATGGACCAAGGGAAATGTAGATAGGTAAGATTCCTTTAAGAAAAACACAATTCTATCATAAAATTTACAATGATTACAGTAGGATTGTTGGAAGGAAATGGAAAATGAGTGGCATGCCTAATGAGACCCATAAATGAAATTTGTCTGAAATGTACCTTGTGATAGAGTCTCATAGTGGGTGTCATCATTCATTCTAGGGGTCGAAGTAAGAAAATGGGCACCTAACAAAACCATTAGTTGAAATTGTAGTAAGACAATCCAATAGTTTGAGGGAAACATTTAGTGAAACATGACTCCAAGCCTCCTCCTATAACATCATCAAAATCATGTGAAGAGTGATGGAGTATTAAGATAGAATCTAAGGATGAGTGATGCATCTACCCATGAAGATTGACATGTGATTTTAGATCAAATTGAGATGATAGTGTTTATTGGATTACCTTGATGTTCCCTATGCTTCGTATGGTGATGGGATGTTCATTTGTTGTGATTTCTTTATTTGAGTCAAAAAACTCATCATTCTTTGCATACCTTAAATTTTTTTATTGTTAACATCTATGCATTGAGATAAAAAAATTTGTATTGCAAAGGATCAACAAATGATACTGTTGACAGTTAAAATCGTCAACAAAATTTTTCCCACAAAGTGGCTCTAAATCCTATTATCATAAAAGCTAAATAATACTAGTATATGGGACCCCCTTATAGATTGGATATCAGGTATGGTCCTTATTTGATGTTGTACTGATGTTTGACACTGCTTACATGGTTGACGAGACCTTGTTTTTATTGGCTATGGATTGGGCTTATGAGTATTGGTTCTTTATTTTACAAGCGGCTTATGTAATTTCCTTGTTATCGTTGCTATATTTTATTGGGATATATTACTAGGAGACCTGCAAAATAAACATGTTAGCAATGACACATACAAGAAATTGGAAATAAATGAGAAGCAATGCAACAAATGAAAAAGGAAGAATTTAAACTATCCTATATACTATACTACATGCATTGAAAGATTAAAAACTTGTGGTTAAATCATAGCTAGCAAGTAAATGGTTATGCGATTTTATTGAGTTATATGGTTACTATGCATATGGTAGGATAAGATGTGGGTGGCGCATTTGAAAAAGTGAAAGTAGCTAATGCTTATGTGATTTGTTGTGTTATATGGAACGTGGCCGATTTGTGTTATGGAATAAGTTAAGAGTATGATATGGTCGCGTGATTGATGGGTGATGGTTTCGATACATCATGTGATTAATGGGGTAAATGAAAGGCTTGTTGGCATGTACTAAGAAGTTAATGGACTATGAATTGAGGCGACGTGCATTTACTTCATGTCACCTTTACTCCTTCGTTGGACGCCACCCTAATCAGGCTATTGTTCATCCTTGTTGTTGTGGTTATGCTTCGATTTCTTAGTAGAGAGGAATCGCTCATCCATCTCATGTTTTAAGGTGCTTTGATCACAGGTATGTCTTTTTTTGGCCATCCATGAGTATGCTATGTTTATGAAATGGATATTGGCTCGAATGTATGGGTTGTGTTTTCCTTAAGTACTGCAACTGTGTAAAATTGTGATTTTGGAATGAATTGTTGGTGGCTTTCTCTGTGATAATATCTAAATTTACAGTGTATTGGGCCATCCTGGGTGTTAGAAGCCATAAGGGATCTTTTTTACCTTTTCTAGTTTGGTTGGAGGGTTTTTTTTTTATCTAGGGTGGTTTTATGTCCTCACGCATTTGTATCGCTATGTCCAGTCTTTGGCTTTTACAGGGTTTAATGGTTGAAATCTCTCTGTGTCATTGTGTCTTGAGCATTGTCTATTTCCACCACTAAAGGTTACACAATAGGTTATTTTGTTCTTTCTTTGCCCTATCTTCACTTCAGTGTTGTGGTTGTTTGATTGAGAGTCACGAGGGTTATACCCTGCGTGTGTTAAGTATCATTATTGGTCGAGTTGGAGCCTTGATCCTCTGTTATATCCCTCCTGTCATGGGATTTATTACCATCCACAAATAATTCATGGTTCTCTCTGTGTATGCACCATTGGTCTCAGAGATTTTCACCATTGAAAGGAGTTAGATCTATCTTTTCCTGTGTTGGTCACAGTGCAAACCCTTAACTCCATAGGTATGAGGGTTGATAGAGAAGACCAGCATGGCCTGTTGGGTTTACTTCTTAGTTATTATTGGATGGTTGTGTATTTTTAACAAAACTAGGTACAGAATCACCAAGTTGGTCATATGGAGATCGTGTTGGTTTGGTATATAGTCACTACCTGTGTTATTAAAATGAACAACCCCACATTGTTAATTGAGCAGTCCAGATACATAATCGCTCTCCTTGTGTTTGATAACCCAGAATTGTTTTTTTTTTAAGAAGGTCACAACCTTACTCCATGTCCATGCATGGTTTCCACACCATGATTGGTTGTTGGGTTGATTGGTTGATTGGTTGATACACATTCACGGTATTTTTTCACTAAGGATTACTTGGATGTTTAGCTTGGCATTGGTTACAATTGCTTAATGATGCTCGTGCATGTTGCATTTGTGTGTGTGGTGTTTCTATACAACGAACAAATGGTCATTGTAATATGAGTTCTTTTGGGGCCAAATGATTATTGCAACCTGCATGACTGTAGAAAATCCATCCAATGTATGCATTAAGATTATGTGATTGCATAAGCTCGAGTTTTACATAGCATGGTGTTGGTTGTGGAGCCTGATTATATTCCATATTCAGAGGTCTTTATTTTTTAGCCGTGTTTATACCCCATGAAGACTTTACACCCCAAAATAATGTACACTCTTCCACACAAGGGAGTTCAGAGGGGGGTTACCCCCTCTGTAGGGTCTGGGGGAAAGCGGGACCCTGAAGGAAAATTTTCCTTATAAATGTATATTGTAATTTCATTGTAAATCTAAACCATTCATTATAAGGTCAAATATCTAACAACATAAGTTATGTTAGGGTATGTTTCCCTATAAGGAAACCCTCTTTTATGAGGGAAATGTATTGTGGTTGGGTATTATAACGAATATTTTATTCTGAGATAGGATACTGAGAGAGAAAGAAGAGGAAGTTATAGCGGGTTTGTTGTACGCTGTATCCCTTCAATCGTTGGATAATAATAAAGGAAGGACCTGGAAATTTCTTTGGTGGATGTAGCCCACACTGGGTGAACCACATATATCTGGGTGGATCACATTTTTTTTATTTTATTTCTCCACGACCCTGTTTTTCTAACAACTAGTATCAAAGAGAAAGGAAACTCACAGGAAAAGAGGGTTCCTGGTTGATCTGGATTATTTTCAGCACGAAATGAGAGCGGAGATATAACACATAAATATTTAGAGATATTGCAAGAGAGACAACAATATAATAGAGATATAGTAGAAATATAACAAGATTCATAGATATATAGTAATACACAATTTCTATTAATGAAATAAATGTACAGAGACTGTAAAAATACAGAGTGAAAGACTCGCTAGAATGGTGGCAGCTTATCTCTGAGAAGAGATGTGATGGTTACTCGCATTCGCAAGAAGATGATTAAAATGAGGCTCTGAAGGCCTTTTTTACAATAAACGGGAATGCCAAAAGTCTTAGACATCCAAAAACCTAACCCTAGGAGATGAAGCGCCAAAAGTCATGTGGGCCCCGTTTGGGTAAGTGAGTACATCAACTCCCCGGGGTCATAACTTTTGCATACGATCTCTGTTTTAGGCATGTGATAGCTCATTGGAAAGGTATTGTCGATGAGATTCATTTTGCGGGATAAATTATTCCTTTGACTATCATTAAGAATCTAGATCTCAAAAACCTTCATTTGGACCCTCAAAATGGCCCCGAAAGTTAAAACCTGCTAAAAATAGTAAATTGCCAAAATTGCCAGAAAGCAGTTTTGAGCCATTTGGAAAAGGTGGGTGGCCACCGATATCCACCTGGATCAATCCTCCCTCCTTAGGAAGCAATGGTCTCCATTTCGTTGAGTTCCCGGGGGAGAGGGAAAATAAATTATTGAATCTGCATCTTGGTAAGCTGCTTGTCTTGCTGGAGACGTCGCGCTGCTCAGTTTGTGGAAATCTGTCACGAACCTGTTGCGGTTGAGGATGCTCAACAAGTCAAGATACATGAGAGGACGATCTGCAGAAGGAATCTTTGCACTTTGTTGTAGCCTTGTCGACCTGCTTCTATTGGATAGAAGGTGCTTGGGGCAAGGTTGTAGTGGTTGCAGTGTCCTTTTGTTCTCCTTTTGAACAAATTGTGAAGAAGCTGAATTTTGCAGTATGAGATACTACCTTGCGACACTTTTTAGATGGAACAGTAGTTGGAACTACCTCTGGTATTATGTAGAGATGACCCCCCAAAGTAACAATGACACTACGAGGTCGAGACTCATAAATAGCATGGTGTCTCCACATATATGGATGGCCCAAGAGAACATCACAGACATCCAGTGGGGAAACATCACATAATACCTCATCCTTAAAGGGTTGGATACCATATGACAATCGACATTGTTGGTTGACACGGAGATCTCTTCCTTGCCGAAGCCACCCGATGTTGTATGGATGCGGGTGTGGTGTTGTCGACAATCCCAACTGTTTGACAACCTCTGCTGAGATGAGGTTCTTTTGGCTTCAGCTATCAACAATAAAATGCAGTGGGGTCCCCTTCACCCACATCTGTGAATGAAAAAGGCACTCCCCCTCTTTTGGATCTGTTGGTTCTTCTAGTTGAATTGCTGCGGTCGCGACAATAGCAGTGGGGTCTGCGTCGATGATCTGTCTTTTACCAATATTTTCAGAATCAGATTCTGAATCAGGGTTTGGCTCTTTGTCTTTGATCTCAGCCACCAATGACTGTTTTGAGCGACATTCATCGATGTTGTGCCAGGGGCTTTTGTGGAAATCGCACCATTTTATGGTGTCCTTCTTTGTCTTCCCATGACCCTTCTTTTCCTGTGGCTTGGACTGGTTTTCGGGGGACTGTTTGTTAGGTTTGTCTTTGTCATACTTTGGTTGTTGTGGATTTTCAAACTTGAACTCTCGTTTGTTCTGGTGCTTAAATTTCTGCTCTTTAACAACATATCAATAGGCAGCACCGAGTGATGAGATGTCTAGGAAATCCATTTCAGTTTGGATGTATCTGTGTAGAGCCCCATGGTATTTCAGAACCAAATGTCATTCAGAGTCTTTGATACCCAGCTTGGTGCGCAAGGTATGGAAGCTATTGGTGAACTCCAGAACTAATTGGCCCCTCTCTTTCCGCAGTGTGGTCCATCTCATGCATTGGTCCTCATAGTTTCCAATAGGGTAGTACTGTTCCTTTACCACATCCACAAAAAAATCCCAAGTGGGATCAACCCCATATATTCCAGACTCCTCTATGGAACTCTACTCCCAGTAAGTTTCCCACCAATGTTTGACATGGGGGAGAGCCTTAAGGAGTGCGAAGGTGATCTTTTCCTTGTCTGAAAAATTATGAACAGAGAAATAACCTT
>ML785592.1:322550-346800 GCA_009831015.1 Picea engelmannii
CTGTTTGACGACCTCTGCTGAGATGAGGTTCTTTTGGCTTCCGCTATCAACAATAAAATGCAGTGGGGTCCCCTTCACCCACATCTGTGAATGAAAAAGGTGCTCCCCCTCTTCTGGATCTGTTGGTTCTTCTGGTTGAATTGTTGTGGTCGCAACAATAGCAGTGGTGTCTACGTCGATGATCTGTCTTTTACCAATATTTTCAGAATCAGATTTTGAATCAGGGTTTGGTTCCTTGTCTTTGATCTCGACCACCAATGACTGTTTTGAGTGAAATTCATCAGTGTTGTGCTAGGGGCTTTTGTGGAAATTGCACCATTTTCTAGTGTCCTTCTTTGTCTTCCCATGACCCTTCTTTTCCTGTGGCTTGGACTGGTTTTCGGGGGACTATTTGTTAGGGTTGTCTTTGTCATACTTTGGTTGTTGTGGATTTGCAGACCTGAACTCTCGTTTGTTCTGGTGCTGAAATTTCTACTCGATTTTAACAGCATATTGATAGGCAGCACCGAGTGATGAGATGTCCAAGAAATCCATTTCAGTTTGGATGTATCTGTGTAGAGCCCCACGGTATTTTAGAACCAAATGTCGTTCGGTGTCTTTGATACCCAGCTTGGTGCGCAAGGTATGGAAGCTATTGGTGAACTCTGGAACTAATTGGCCCCTCTCTTGCCGCAGTGTGGTCCATCTCATGTACTGGTCCTCATAGTTTCCAATAGGGTAGTATTGTTCCTTTACCACATCCACAAAAAAATCTCAAGTGGGATCGGCCCCATATATTCCAGACTCCTCTGTGGAACTCTGCTCCCAGTAAGTTTCCCACCAATGTTTGACATGGGGGATATCCTTAAGGAGTGCGAAGGTGATATTTTCCTTGTCTGAAAAATTATGAACAGAGAAATAACCTTCCAGCAGATTTAACCATTTATCTAGGGCATCTGCATCTATTTGACCTTCAAATACGGGAATATCAAAATTAACCTGTACCTTGAAAGGCGAGGTGCCTAAAAAGTGGCCACTTTATGAAGATGTGCCTGATGCTATCGGTAGGAGTTTAAGGAAGTGGGAAAAATTCTCCATCATTTTGTCCCTCTGTCGCGTGAGAGCTTGCTCAAGCAATAGACTGATAGGATCGTCTGCTCCATCGTTTTTATTTTCTTCCACCATTGAGGATTTGTTGGGTGTGCGAGAGCGATTGTCCTCAAGAGAGACAAGCTCGAGACCCCACTTGCTATTCTCGGACCTTTTCAAGGACATGCACTGAAAAACGATCAAGAGCAGCCTACTCTGATACCACTGATCCAGATTATTTTCAGCACGAAATGAGAGCGGAGATATAACACATAAATATTTAGAGATATTGCAAGAGAGACAACAATATAGTAGAGATATAACAGAAATATAACAAGATTCATAGATATACAGTAATACACAATTTCTATTAATGAAATAAATGTACAGAGATTGTAAAAATACAGAGTGAAAGACTCGCTAGAATGGTGGCAGCTTATCTCTGAGAAGAGATGTGACGGTTACTCGCATTCGCAAGAAGATGATTAAAATGAGGCTCTGAAGGCATTTTTTACAATAAACAGGAATTCCAAAAGTGTTAGACATCCAAAAACCTAACCCTAGGAGATGAAGCGCCAAAATTCATGTGGGCCCCGTTTGGGTAAGTGAGTACATCAACTCCCCGGGGTCATAACTTTTGCATACGATCACTGTTTTAGGCATGTGATAGCTCATTGGAAAGGTATAGTCAAGGAGATTCATTTTGTGGGATCAATTATGCCTTTGGTTATCTTTGAGAACCTTGATCTCAAAAAACCTTCATTTGGACCCTCAAAATGGCCCCGGAAGTTAAAACCTGCTAAAAATAGTAAATTGCCAAAATTTACAGAAAGTCATTTTGAGCCATTTGGAAAAGGTGGGTGGCCATCGATATCCACATGGATCACTATTTCAAGTGGGAGCAATGTCGGAAGATGGAAATTCTAGGGTTGAAAAATTTAACGGCCAAAACTACTAGTTATGGAAGATGCAAATGGAAAATTATTTATATCAGAAGGATCTATTCCTACCATTGGGCAGAATAAGAAATAAGCCAACAGATATGAAGGAAAAAGAATGGAATATTCTTGACAGAAAGGCTCTAGGAATGATACAGTTGAGCCTGGCAGCATCGGTGGATTTCAATATTTCAAAATAAAAGACAACGAAGGATTTGATGGATGCATTAGCTAAATTGTATGAAAAACCCTCGACGTCCAATAAGGTATTTCTAATGAAGAGATTATTTGATATGAAGATGTCAGAAGGTGGATATATTGTAGATCATTTAAATGAATTTAATGTGGTTACTAATCAACTAAGTTCTGTAAAAGTGGAATTTATGATGAGGTCAGGGATCTTCTAATCTTGTGCTCATTGCCAGAAAGATGGAATGACTTGGTCATGGTTGTAAGTAACTCTGTCTCTTGTTCAAATACTTTAAAATTTGATGATGTTGTTGTTGTTATCCTTAGTGAGGACATGCGACAGAAAAGAACTGGTGAGACACCAGGTAATGTGTTGAACATGGAGAACAGGGGAAGACAAAAGGATAGAGGAAAGGGCTTAGGGAACTGTGAGAATTATAGGAAGGGCAGGTCCAAATCCATACTTGGAAATATAGAGTGTTGGAATTGTGGGAAGAAAGGACATCTAAAGAAAGACTGCAAAGCTCCAAAGAAACAAAGATATGGACAGCAGGAGAGAAATCAGGAAGAAAATGTAACAGGTGATGTGTTACAAGATGCTTCGATTCTTTCTGTAGATAATATTTCTAAGTCTTGGGTGAAAGATTTAGGGGCTTCATTTCATGCCATACCCCATAGGAAACATTTTCTAGATTATGTTCAAGGTGATTTTGGATAGGTTCATTTGGTTGATGATGCACCATGCAAAATTGTTGGAATGGGAAAGGTAGAAATAAAGAAAAGCAATGGAAACCAATGGTTGTTGAAAGAGGTAAGACATGTTCCAGATCTAAGGAGAAATATGATTTCAATGAGACAGTTGGAAAGTGAAGTTTGTGTATCCATATTTACATATAAGACATGGAAGGTCATCAAAGGATCATTGGTGATAGCAAAAGGAGAGAAGGTAGGTACATTGTATTTATGTACTCATAATAATGACTCCTCTATCTCTTTAGTTTATCCAGGAGTGGATACAACACTGTGGAATCATAGGATTGGACACATGAGTGAGAAGGGGATGCAGATACTTCACAAAATAAATTTGTTTCCAGATCTTAAACAAATTGATTTGGACTTATGTGAGCATTGTGTTTATGGAAAACATAAGAGAGTCGGATTTCTTAGAGTCAGAAAATAAAAGAAGAGTGAAATGTTAAAGCTTGTGCATATAGATGTATGGGGACCAGCTCAGGTATTATCTCTTGGTGTCTCTCATTATTATGTTACTTTTATTGATGATGCAACTAGAAAAACTTGGGTTTATTGCATTCAACAAAAATCTTATGTTTTTGATACTTTTAAGAAATGAAAAGCTTTGGTTGAGAATGAGACAGGAAAAAAGTTGAAGTGTCTCGGATTAGATAATGGAGGTGAATATTGAAACAAGGAGTTTGATGATTACTTTTCATACCATGGGATTCGTAGAGAGAAGACAGTTCCAAGAAAACCACAAGAAAATGGTGTGTTAGAAAGGAGCGTGCAAGGAGTATGAGATTGCATGTTGGTTTGCCCTTATAGTTATGGGCAGATGGTGTAGATATTTTTGTTTACTTAATAAACAGAGGACCTTCAATCTCTTTGGATGGTAGAATTCCAAAGGAGGCATGGACAGAAAAAAAGGTAAACTATTCCTTTTTGAAGACTTTCTGTTGTGAAGCATTTGTCCATATTGATAAAGAAAATAGAACAAATCTTGAGGAAAAATCCAAGAAGTGTACCTTTAATGGATACATTTTTAATGATTTTTGTTATCTCTTATGGGATTATTAAAATAAAAAAAATAATTAGGAGTATAGATGTCATATTCAATGAGAAGGTCATGTACAAAGATTAGTTGCAGGGAAAGAAACATGAAAAAGAAAAACTAGAATACACGGTGCTTGATGAGATCACTAGAAAAGAAATTCCAAAGGAACAAGAAAATCAAAATGTACAACAATAAGAGAAACAAGTACCTCAAACTCTTGAAAGTGTAGTTAGAAGATCTACCAGGTTAAGTATACCCCCTGAATGATACTCTCCTTCATTGTATTATTTATTTTCGACTTATTCTAGTGAATCAGGATGTTATGAAGAGGCAATGCAAGTAGACACCAAAAAGAAGTGGGAGAAAGGAATGAAGGAAGAAATGGATTCCTTGGTAAATAAATAGACTTGGAACTTGGTTCAGTTGCCTGCAAGAAAAAGAGCATTGCAGAATAAATGGGTTTATAAGTTGAAGGAAGAAGATGGAGGAGAAAATTAGTACAAGGCTAGACTTGTTGTAAAGGGGTTTGCACAAAAGAAAGGTATAGATTTTGATGAAATCTTTTCTCCTGTTGTTAAAATGACTTCAATTAAGGATATTTTGAGTCTCGTGGTAGTAGAATATTTGCATCTTGAACAGTTAGATGTAAAAACAACTTTTCTCCATGGGGATTTGGAGGAAGATATTTATATGCAACAACCATAGGGGTATGAGGTCAAAGGGAAGGAGAATTTGGTATGCAGGTTGAAGAAGAGCTTGTATGGCCTAAAGAAAGCTCCAAGGCAGTGGTACTTGAAGTTTGATAGGTTTATGACAGACTAGGGTTATAGTAGATGTCATTCTGATCACTGTGTTTATTTTAAAAGGCTAGAAAATGGAAGCTATATTATCTTGCTATTGTATGTAGATGACATGCTTGTTGCAAGGTATAATACATAGGATATAAATGTGCTCAAGAAGAAATTATCTAACTCATTTGCGCTGAATGATTTTGGTGCTACAAAGAAAATTCTTGGTATGAGAATAACAAGAGACAGGAAAAATCGCAAATTGACATTGTCTCAGGGTGAGTACATAGAGAAGGTGTTGGAGAGGTTTAGAATGAAAAATGCAAAACCAGTTAATACACCTTTGGCTAGCCATTTCAAATTAACTAAGGAAATGTGTCCCAAGACACAGGAGGAGATAGAATACATGTCCAGAGTCCCTTATTCATTAGTAGTTAGTATCTTGATGTATGCAATTGTTTGTACAAGACTAGATATTGCACATATAGTGGGAGTTGTGAGAAGGTATATGAATAATCCAGGTAAAGAACATTAGGAGGAATTAAAGTGGATTCTCAGTTATTTGAGAGGTACTGCTACTCATGCATTATGTTTTGGAGGTTCAAACACTTTTTTATAAGGATATGTTGATTCAGATATGGCAGGTGATAAATATAGCAGGAGGAGCACCATAGGGTATGTTTTTACTATAGGTGGAACAACACTAAATTGGATTTAGAAACTGCAAAAGGTTGTTGCACTTTCAACAATAGAAGAAGAGTATGTTTTTGCTACAGAGGCTAGTAAAGAAATGATTTGGTTACAAAGGTTTATGGAGAAATTGGGAAAGAAGTAGGAGAACAACAGGTTGTATTGTGACAGTCAGAATGTCATTCATCTTGCAAATAATTTAGCCTTCCATTCAAATACTAATCATATACAGCTGAGGTACCATTTCATACGATCCATCTTGGAAGATGGACATTTGAAGTTGGAAAATATACACACTAGCCAGAATCCTGTAGACATGTTAACAAGGGGAGTAACTAGGGAGAAACTGAGTTCTTTCTCAGTTTTAGTTGATATTCAAGCATGAAGGTGAAGATGAGAAATTTTCCAGGTCTAAGAAGGTTCATAGTCCAGCAGATACAACAGTGGTGGATTTGTTGAGATCAATCTCTAAGTGGGAGATTGTTGGTTGTGGAGCCTGATTATCTTCCAGATTAAGAGATCTTTGTTTTTCAACTATGTTTATACCCCATGAAGACTTTACACCCCAGAAAAATGTACACTCTTCCATGCGGGGGATTGCAGAGGGGGGTTACCTCCTCTACGGGATCCGGGGAAAGTGGGCCCCCGGAGGAAAAATTGAGTTATAAATGTATATTGTAATTTCATTGTAAATTTGGACCATTCATTATAAGGTAACAGATCTAACGGTAGAAGTTATGTTAGGGTTTTTTTCCCTAGAAGGCAACTCTCTTTTATGAGGGAAATGTATTGCGATTGGGTATTATAACGAATATTTTATTTTGAGATAGGAGACTGAGAGAGAAACAAGAGGAAGTTACAACAGGTTTGTTGTAGGTTGTATCCCTTCAATTGTTGGATAATAATAAAGGAAGGACCTGGAAAATTATTTGGTGGACGTAGCCCACACTGGGTGAACCACGTATATCTGCTTCTCTATTGTATTGTGTATCTTTTGTATTTTATTTCCGCATTTGTTTTATTTTATTGCTCCGCGATCATGGTTTTCTAACACATGGTTGGTTGCAATTTGATCAATTTGAAGCAATATTGTGTTAGATCGATAGCTCAGCACGATGGGTTAATTTAATACTACGAATGCGTGTGTAGAAATTTAAAATGGAAATGTCACATCGTGGTGTTTTTGGGTGGCTTCCCACTATGTATAATATGGATGTTTTGGTTTCCACACTCAGAGATAGTCACAGAGTTTAAGAACGACCTGTTTACATTTCGATTATTTTTTTTATGAAGACAGGAATGTTGTTGATACCTCGTCATGATGGAAAAACCAACATGTTAGAGTCACATTGAATTGGCCTTGTACAGTGAAAAAATTACACTTGCATAATTGAATTATTCTTCACATAGCATGTGTTGGAATGGTGGCTATTGTTTATTTGTTTAAATGACGATCCGAGTTGTTTGCAATTTTAATATGGATTATTTGGTTGAATTCCATTATGCATGTTTAAGGAATGTCATGCATTTTAAAAGATAATCCTGATTACAGTAACAATACAACGTCATTGGAATTTTTGAAACATGACTTTGGGCGTATTTGATGATTGAAGAAATGTGTGGAAGTGGTTGTTTTGATGATTAAAAAAGTGGAAATAATTACTATTACACATTTTAGAATTGTTATAAATAAGAAGAACATAACTCCTTAAAGATATTGTGGAATGCATATTGTCTTATTAATGGCACTGTGTTAGATTTTTTACGATGAGCAATGAACTAGCTAATACACAGTGATTGCTATGATCATTTGGTTGGTGAATCTCCTTTCAATGGAATGAATATATGGATTACTTGATTAATTTTGTGAACAATAACCACTCTCATTTCCCACCATTATTTTGTTTTTCATTAATTACAATCCCATCACCTTCCCACATTCATTTTTCACTCTATGTTCTAAAATTGATTATAGTCAAGAGAATTATTTGTTGAAGCAGTTGGCAGTAGCAGTGTCTTGGTTGAACTACAATGATGTTTTCTTTGATTTGCAGTTGATTGTTGTCTTTGAGCAATAATCATTTTTTTTCCCCCTCGTCATATCATGTTTCACTCAATACAAACCCCTCACATATCCCAGGACCGTTTATTCACCCCCTACTCACTGATGAACAATAAAACAATTTGTATGGATTGGATTGCATGAGTCTGATACATTGTTGAGCCAAATCTATTTCATATTTTTAAGAGTTTTCATGTATGGTTATTTAAAAGACTATTTTCTAATCAATCATGCATGCAGGAATGATTTTTTTCATCCAAGGTAGCCATGGTCGAGGAAACAAAGGGAGAGGTAATTGGAATAGAGGCCCAAGAAGTCCAAGGTTCTCCATACATTTTGATGATGACTCACAAGAGCTTGGCCAATTGTTTTAGGATGGATTTTTCAACTGGATTGGTAGGGAGTGGTCCAACCTAGGCCTGAAAGGCCTCCTTTCCAACTCCCACAAGCCCCCAGTATCCTTGTACCTCCTCGTGTCTCATTGCAACCTGAGGTTCCTGAAAATGATGGATGGAAGGAGATTTTCCACCCGACAGTCTCTCAACATCATGGTTGGCCCAATTTTTCCTTGCCTAATCCTTCGCCTATTAACCCCATTGTCCAAGCTTCCCTTGACCAATCACCGGTGAAATCCTCCCATGCTAGCAAGAGATTTAAAACTGAGGCCCACCATGCCCTTGACAAAGGAAAATACATTGCTTTCCCTTCCTCACCATCCAATGGCTCTGACAAATCTGTGTCTTCCCAGATGCATTTGAGGGACGATTGTTCCCACATGATCAACGATATTAGGCCTAAAGGCTCAGCGTAGCCCAAGGAAAATTCAAGAAAATTGAAGGGTGACAGTAGAAATCAAGGAAAGATTTCATCTCAGAGGGGGAAATATGGCTTTTGAGTTTTATTTGTATCTATTGTTGATGACAGTTGACTTCAAGAACTTTGGACAACATGTTTTATTTTTGGTTACATGTGTAATATTTTTGAAAATAATTTCAAATGTCATAAGCTAAATTGTCAAATATGAATATGTGGATGGGAGACACAAGGAGTTGTGTTTTACTTAACTAATGGTTATGTTATGATTGTTATGAGCTAAAGGGAGTCACAAGGGATCCCACCTACTAGTTATTATTTATTTATGACCTTTATTATGATTATTACTTTTCCCCCTAACTAAAAGTTGGTTGGGTATTTTAATTAAATTAACTAATGAGTTGGTTCAACTACTTCAACCAATTCTAAATTGTTTAAAAGAAAAAGGAAATGGAGGAACAAGGGGAGGATAGAAGTAGAAGCATACTAAGGTTTTCTCTTTGAGTTTATGTTGAGATAGTTCTATTTTCATTCATTCATTTATTCATCACAAGCCTAATTATCTTTTATGATAGTAGGTTCTTATTGTAGACAACAATACTTAGGGCTGAATCACATCATTCAAACACATGTTTTTCAAAGGTGTTGATCTATCTTTGATATTCTGTGTAAATTTGTTTGTTTGTGAATTAATTTTCATGACTGACAAAGGCTATTGTGTAGAGTCGAGTGGGAAGCAATCTATGGAAAGATGATCTATCTTTTTGAGTTCAGTTTTGGTTTTCTGTTAGAGGTCCTTTTGTATGTTCCATCGGGGATGTCTAAGTTTGACTTTGGTCCAAAATTTCAGCAAGAGATTTTGTAAAGAAAATGACTCTTTGGTGAATTTGAATGAAATAAAGGATTTCTTTATGTCTCATATGTCTCGATTGTCATCTTGGTGATTTTACTTCTATCTTTACATTCATTTCAGCAACTGATATGTTCAGAAAATTACATAAAAAGTAAATTTTCAGCAAGTTTGTTTTTTTATAAAAGACTAGCCTAAGCACTCGTAATCAATACTTGTGAGTTAGGATGTTAGTTTTGTTGGCTATAAACATAGGGTGATATTCCCATCTACTTTTTTTTAGCCAAGCAGAGTCTGAAAATGCTTGAGTAAGATTATTTCATATCTTTTCCTCAAC
The DNA here is from genome assembly GCA_009831015.1 of Picea engelmannii. Taxonomy (NCBI): domain Eukaryota; kingdom Viridiplantae; phylum Streptophyta; class Pinopsida; order Pinales; family Pinaceae; genus Picea; species Picea engelmannii. The sequence goes on from ML785592.1 coordinate 332,075, forward strand.
ATTTATTTGGCGACCATACTAGGGAGATATTCAATATCTCTCTGGTTAATTTTTATACTCGGTTTCGTCGATATATCTTTCTTTTCTAATATTGATTCTTTGACTGTTTTATTCTTAATGATTGTTCTTTTTGCAAGGCAGCCCAATATTGAGCCTGGTCTTCAAGATCAAACCAGCATTGCTTTGAATCTATTTAATACCATCTTAGACACTTCCAACACCTATGTTGAACTTAACCATTCTTGGGCAGCAATTAAACGAGATATTAGTGCTCAAGAACAACTGGAGGCTAGATGTAGACAACCTAGAAATCAACAATAACCTTTTTGTTTCTTCACTTTTGGCCTTTCTTTCATGTCCTTAGGTTCTCGTGATTCTAGAAGAGGAAGAGGCTTGTCACCTGAAATAAATCCTATTGTTGAAATAGGAAGAAGAAACGTTGTGTTATCTACCCAACAAATTACTCTAAGAAGAACTTTATCTGATTCATCCAGTTCATCTTTCTTCCCCTCATCTATCATCCAAAGGATGACATCTAGTGGTGGCTTTGGTGGAACTGGAAGTTCTCCATATTCTCAATCTTCATCGTTATCATTGATTGGTAGCTTGTATAGCCACCATATCCCTATACAATCTACCACTAACCCCACCAAATCCATTAAAAAATATGGGATTTTTCAGTTCGAAGAAGACGCCACAACTACTCCATGGCATGTGTCCTCTCCTCTTAACCTAGCACCTACTACTCGTCCACTTCTGATGTTTAAAGAGAAACTTACTAAGTTTTCAGGAAATAAAAATGTTAGTACAAATGAACACATGGTGGAATTTTCTAATGCTTTTCATAACATAGGAGCCAACAACAATGACACTTGCATGCGCTTGTTTGTCAATTTATTGGAAGGAAAGGCTGCAGTCGATTTCTTGGCCTTCCTCCTAATATTTTGTCTAATTGGGAGGAGTTAATCTATTGGTTCTAATCCACTTATGGGCAATCCAAAAGCCCAGCTGAGAAGTTAAAGGAATACAATAACATCACCTATAAGGATGGTGAGACCATCAAGTCTTTCAACTTGCATTTCACCAAGTTATACAATCAAATCCCCAAAATTATCCGCCCTCAGAACCAAGCCGCATTCATGCATTACTACAATGCATTTCCTTCTCCCTATCATCATAGACTTGAGGAAAAGGCCATTGATAATCTAGGTTCCGCTTTGCATACCTATTCAGAGTATGAAGAAAAACTTGAATGAACCGGTCTTCCCCAGAGAGAATTAATTAGACAAACAGACATGTCCTCTCTCTTACATCTAGTACAAGATATGAACAACCGTATGATAGCATTTGAGCGGAAGGGTATTGTCTCCCCTCTTACCCCTAGAAATTCATCCTCTTCTGCACCCCCCTTTAGAAATCCAATTGAAAACAATTTTTAGCTTAAGGCTATCATGCCTTGGAGTTGGTGTAACTTTTTTGAAGAACGCCATGAGGAAACCACATGTGAGGTAAAGAACAGTGCTAGAGATAAGATCTTTGGTAAAAGACCAGAAGCTAATATCATTGTCCTAGATTTTGTAGAGCCAAAGTATGTCATGGTCATCAACACTAGGAACAAGGCCTATACTCCCAAGGGAAAATTTGATCCTTCCCACAGTTCTTCTGGACCAAGATCATCCTCCATCATTGCTACTCTTCAGGTTCCTAAGGTTCCTAAGAGTCAAGGTATCACTCCTCCTCTCCCCTCTTCCAAATAAAATATCTTAAATCAGTTGGCCAACATCAAAGCATATGCAACCCTTCTAGACACAGTTGTTGTCCTTGAATAACAAATGCATTTGAAACAATTCATGGAAGGAAAAGATTCCATTGTAGCCAATCTTTCCAAAGAGGTAGACGAAGAGGATTCTTCTCTAAATAAAGTAGGTGTGCATAACTTTAGATACCCTTTAAAAAATCCCCCTTTTATATTTCTATAAATATCATGGATAAGATTTCCCATTGTTGCCTCATTGATGGTGGTTCGGGCCCAAGTGTGATCTTGAAGATTATTATGGAGGAGCTATGATTTTCTTGCACAAATAAAAATGCCAGAAGAATTATCTCCTATAATAGTCTACAACAAACAACCATAGGTGAGATTAAGGATGTGAACTTGGTTTTGTGTGCTCATCCTGAGATAAGAAGAACCCTCAGCATTCAGGTAATTGATATTCTTGTAAGCAATTACTCAATTATCTTGGGAAGAGATTGGCAAGCCTTAACAGGTGGATACCTCTCACTCAACGGGACACATTTAGCCATTCCTCGGAATGGTAAGAACATTATATTCCTTAGAGAGGGAATAATTTCACCCTGCATAGAGAGTGTTACACAATCTAGCGTAAACTATATCGAAGAGGACCTAGGAGTGTATTCCATATTTGCTGAAGAGGATAATATTCCTTTGGAACAAATAAATTTAGAAGATGATATGTGGCACATGCACTTTTATGTTTGACACTCTAGTGAAGGTAATGGGGCTAGCATTATATTGGTTTCCCCTGCATGAAGAATTCATAATTTGTCTTGTAGGTTAGAGTTTTCTTGTACAAACGTTGTCATTGAATTCAAAGATTTATTATTAGGCATTGATAACACCCTTAGTTTTATTTGTGGTCACCTTTAATTTTTTGGATATTTTGAGCTTGTTGTGAACCTTATACGTAAGATATGCTCTCCTAGAAACAAGTTGATGGGATGATACACCCGAGCTGTTTGGGAAATTACCTAGAACATTTTATCTTTCAACATCACTCGTATTAGAAGGGAGTTGAATTCAATGGTTGGTCGGTTAGTTATCTTTGCATATTCTCTTAATCAACAACTTTTTCCTCACAAGCCTGATTGTTCTTTTCAGTCTCTATATTGTTCATATATCCCTAGAAATGTAGGATCTTGGCAGGATCTCCCTAACAATGAGAGCATTGGTGCTTCCATCCAAGATGAACCTCTTAATCATGAGGAAATTATATCCATAGAAAACAATAATATTCCTGAAATCTTGACTCCTCTTGAGAGTTTGTTTTCATAGAGTGATGTAGGCAATAAAGAAAAATAGAAAGAAGAGGAGTTACGAAATAAGGTGGTTGAAATCATATCCATGAACATTAGGACACTTGGATCTTCAACGAACCTTCAAATAAATGTCCAGTGTTCTGATAAATAAGAGATGAGGTCTGTCGAGATAATCGGTGGATTTCATAATGTTTTTTCTTGGTTTAATGAGGATCTTTGTGGTTTTGATCCAAGTCTTATTCAACGTACTATGAAACTAGCTAGGAAAAAACAAGGACTTGTTAATGTTGCACTGAAAGAAACCTTTCAAAGGGAGATGAGAAATTTCTTAAGGGTTGGGATGTTTTTTTTAGTCCACCCTGAATGGGTTTCCAATTGGGAACTTGCCTTGAGGACCACTGATAATATTAGAAACTGTATTAATCTTCGAACTTTCAGGCAAGCGATAATGCGAAATCCTTTCCCTCCTCTCAATATGAAAATGTTTCTGAAACAAGTTGTAGAGTCACAGTTAGGGCCCTTACTTGACAATTTGTTTGGTTGCAAGAAAATCAAGGTAAAAGGAGAAGATGCTCACAAAACCACTCTTATCACTTATTGGAGTACTATGTCTTACCAATGTCGGATTTCTAGCTTACTTCATACAGGTACTCCTTTTAAAATACCTATGCACATGACTTTCGATGAATTGGCCAGTCTCCATCTCTATCTTGATGATATAATTGTGTGCATCAAGGAACTGATATTTACACCAGAATTACAAGTTTTGGGTACTTTCCAAATTTCTTTTGTCTTAGACACTAACTCTTACATCTTAAAGGATTTACAGAAGCAATTGTTTTCCTACGGCGCTAACATCCCTCGCTTGAAACATTGCGAGGGACCAACGTGAAAAATTGTAATGATGTCTGGATTTTATGTATACTAGTAGCCTAGCTCTGCTTTCATTTTTTGTGCTTCTTTTTATTTTGACTTCATCTTTCTGAGTTAAAAATGTTCTTGTTGTCTTCTTCATTTTTGTCTTTTATTGCTACTGTTTTAATTTCTACATTGTTATTTCTATTATTATTTTCGTACTTATCATATTTTAGTTAATTTGGTCAAAATAAGGCGTTGGATCAATTATGCCACAATGACACTCCTGCAAAGAACTGTTAGTCAATAAAAATCAAGCTTACACAGATTTTATGATGTATCCTTTGAAGGACCCTTAAAATTTTTATATATTTCCACTGTTGTCTTGTAAAGAATTGGTTATCTCCTGCTTCTTCTTGCCATTTATTCATCAATTGATATTTTAAGAGAAAGTCTAAAGAATTTTCTCCTTAAAGTTGAGAGCAGATTCTAGTCGAATGATTATGCATACAGTGTAGAAAACCCTCATACTTAACATTTTTCATGAATTATTCCCAAATTATCGGTCATCTTTCCATTAAGTCCATTCACTTCCCCCTGTTGCATAATCTTCCTGGTTATGTCTTATTGACCTGCAATTCTTGGTCAGGGAAACCATGAGTTTTGAGTTCTAAATCTGTTGAAAACAAATTTCCCTGTGGATTCGCTAGTTTGTTGACAATTAAAATCGTAAACGAAGTTCTTCCCGCAAAGTGTTTCTAAATCCTATTATCATAAAAGCTAAATAATACTAGTAGGTGGGACCCCCTTGTAGATTGGAGATCAGGTCTGGTCCTTATTTTATGTTGTGTTGATGTTTGACACTGCTTACATGGTTGATGAGATCTTATTTTTATTGTCTATGGATTGGGCCTATGAGTATTGGTTCTTTATTTTACAAGTGGCCTATGTAATCCTTGTTTTCACTACTATCTATTATTGGGATCTATTACTAGGAGACCTGCAAAATAAACATGTTAGCAATAACACATACAAGCAATTGGAAATAAATGAGAAGCAATGCAACAAATGCAAAGGGAATAATTTAAACTATCCTGTATACTATACTACATGCATTGAAAGATTAAGAACTTATGGTTAAATCCTAGCTAGCAAGTAAATGGTTATGCGAATGTTTTGAGTTATATGGTTACTATGCATATGGTAGGATAAGATGTGGGTAGCGCATTTGACAAAGTGAAAGTTCCTAATTCTTATGAGATTTGTTGTGTTATATGGAACGTGGTTGATTTGTGTTATGGCATAAGTTAAGAGTATGATATGGTCGCGTGATTGATGGGTGATGGTTTCAATACATCATGTGATTAATGAGGTAAATGAAAGGATTTTTGGCATGTACTAAGAATTTAATGGACTGTGAATGGAGGCGATGTGCATTTATTGCACACACCTTTACTCCTTCATTGGCCACCACCCTAATCTGTCTATTGTTCATCCTTGTTGTTATGGTTATGCTTTGATTTCCTAGAAGAGAGGAACCGCTCATCCATATTGCATTTGAAGGTGCTTTGATCACAGGTATGTCTCTTTTTGGCCATCCATGAGTCTTCTCTATTTATGAAATGGATATTGGCTCAAATGTATGGGTTGTGTTTTCCTTAAGTACTGCAACTATGTAAAATTGTGATTTTGGAATGAATTGTTGGTGGCTTTCTCTGTGATAATATCTAAAGTTACAGTGTATTGGGCCATCTTGGGTGTTAGCAGCCATAAGGGCTCTCTGTTACCTTTGCTAGTTTGGTTGGAGGGTTTTTGTTTGATTTGGTGTGGTTGGTTGTCCTCACGCATTCGTATCGCTATGTCCAGTCTTTTGCTTTTATGGGGTTTAATGGTTGAAAGCTCTTTGTGTCACTGTGTCTTGAGCATTGGTTTGTTTCCACCAGTAAAGGTTATGGAGTGGGTTATTTTGTTCTTTCTTAGCCCTATATTCACTTCACATTGTGTTTGTTTGATTGAGAGCCACGAGGGTTATACCCTGCGTGTGTTAAGTATAATTATTAGTCGAGTTGTTGCCTCACTCCTTTGTTATAGCCCTCTTGTCATGGGATTTGTTACTCGTCCACAAATAAGTCGTGGTTCTCTCTGTGTATGCACCATTGGTCTTGAAGGTTTTCACCATTGAAAGTAGATAACTCTAGCTCTTCTTGTGTTGGTCATAGTGAAAACACTTAACTCCACAGGTCTGAGGGTTGATAGAGAAGACCAGCGTGGCATGTTGGGTTTACTACTTGGTTATTGTTAGATGGTTGTGTATTTTCGACAAAAATGGGTACAGACTCGCCCAATTGGTCATATGGAAATCGTGATGGTTTGATATATAGTCATTGTCTATGTTATTAAAATGAATAACCCTTCACTGTTAATTGGGAAGTCCAGATACATAATCTCTCTCTTTGTGTTTGATAACCCGATATTGTTTTTTTTTTTAAGAAGGTCACAACCTCGCTCCATGTCTATGTGTGGTCTCCACAACATGATTGGTTTTTGAGTTGATTGGTTGATACACAATCACGGTATTTTTTCATTAAGGATTACTTGGATGTTTATCTCGGCATTGTTACAATTGCTTAATGATGTTCATGCATGTTGCATTTGTGTGTATGGTGTTTCTACACAACGAATAAATGGTCATTGTAATATGAGTTATTTTGGGGCCAAATGGTTATTGCAACCCAGATGACTGTAGAAAATCCATCCATTGTATGCATTACGATTATGTGATTGCATAAGCCTGAGTTTTACACAACATGGTTGGTTGCAATTTGATCAATTTGAAGCAATATTGTGTTAGATCGATAGCTCGACACGATGGGTTAAGTTAATATTGGGACTGCGTGTGTAGAAATTTAAAATTGAAATGTCGCATCATGGTGTTTTTGGGTGGCTTCCCACTATGTATAATATGGATGTTTTGGTTTCCACACTCAGAGATAGTCATAGAGTTTAAGCACAACTTGTTTTCATTTCGATTATTTTTTTTATGAAGATAGGGATGTTGTGGATACCACATCATGATGGAAAACCCAACATGTTAGAGTCACATTGAATTGGGATTGTACAGTGACAAAATTACACTTGCATAATTGAATTATTTTGTGTATAGCATGTGTTGGAATGGTGGCTATTGTTTGTCTATTTAAATGACGATCCAAGTTGTTTGCAATTTTAATCTGGATTATTTGGATGACTTCCATTATGTATGTTTAATAAATTTCATGTATTTTAAAAGATAAGCCTCATTACAGTGACAATGTAACTTCACTGCAATTTTTGAAACACGACTTTTGGCGTATTTGATGATTGAAGAAATGTGTGGGCAGTAGTTGTTTTGATGATTAACAAAGTGGAAATAATTACTATTACACATTTGAGAATTGTTATAAATAATAAGAACAGAACTCCTTACAGATATTGTGGAATGCATACTGTCTTATTGATGGCACTATGTTAGATTTTTTACTATGAGCAGCGAACTAGATAATACATAGTGATTGTTATGATCGTTTGGTTGGTGAATCTCCTTTTTAAAAAATGAATATTTTGATTACTTGATTGGTTTTGTGAATAGTAACCGCTCTCATTCCCCACCATTATTTCATTTTTCATTAATCACAATCCCATCATCTTCCCACATTCATTTTTCATTCCCTGTTCTAAAATTGATTATAGTCAAGAAAACTATGTGTTGAAGCAGTTGGCAGTAGCAGTGTCTTGGTTGAACTACAATGATGTTTTCTTTGATTTGCAATTGATTATTGTTGTCTTTGAGCATTAATCATTTTCCCCCCTCGTCATATCATGTTTCGCTCAATACAAACCCCTCACATATCCCAGGACCATTTATTCACCCCCTGCTCACTGATGAACAGTAAAACAATTTGTATGGATTGGATTACATGAGTCTGATAAATTCTTGAGCCAAATCTATTTCATATTTTTAAGATTTGTCATGTATGGTTATTTAAAAGACTATTTTCTAATCAATCATGCATGTAGGAATGAGGTTTTTTAGTCGAGTTATCCATGGTCGAGGAAACAGAGGGATAGGTAATTGGAACAGAGGCCCAAGAAGGCCAAGTTTCTCCATACATTTTGATGATGATTCACAAGATCTTGGCCAATTGTTTCGGGTTGGATTTTTCAACTAGATTGGGTAGGGAGTGTTCCAACCTAGGCCTGAAAGGCCTCCTTTCCAAGTCCCACAAGCCCGTGGTATCCCTATACCTCCTCACGTCTCATTGCAACTCGAGGTTCCTGAAAATAATGGATGGAAGGAGATTGTCCACCCGGTAGTCTGCCAACATCATGGTTGGCCCTATTTGTCCTTGCCTAATCCTCCACCTATTAACCCTATTTTCCAAGCTGCCCCTAACCACTCGCCAGTGCAATGCTCCCATGCTAGCAAGAGATTGAAAATTGAGGCCCACCATACCCTTGACAAAGGAAAATACATTGCTTCCCCTTCCTCACCCTCCAATGGCTCTGACAAATCATTGTCTTCCCAGATGCATTTGAGGGACGATTGTTCCCACGTGATGAGAGAGATTAGGCCTAAAGGCTCAGTGTAACACAAGGAAAATTCAGGAAAATCGAAGGGTGACAACAACAATCAAGGAAATATTGCATCTCAAAGTGGGAAATATGGTTTTTGAGTTTTACTTTTATCTATTGTTGATGATAGTTGACTTCAAGGAACTTTAGATAGCATGTTTTATTTTTGTTTACATGAGTAATATTTTTGAAAATAATTTTAAATGTCATAAGATAAATTGTCAAATGTGAATATGTGGATGGGAGACACAAGGAGGTGTGTTTTACTTAACTAATGGTTATGTTATGATTGTTATGAGCTAAAGGGAATCACAAGGGGTCCCACCTACTAGTTATTATTTATTTATGACCTTTATTATGATTATTAATTTTCCCCCTAACTAAAAGTTGGTTGGGTCTTTTAATTAACTTAACTAATGAGTTGGTTCAACTAATTCAACCAATTCTAACTTGTTTAAAAGCAAAAGGAAAGGGAGGAACAAGGGGAGGATAGAAGCAAAAGCATACTAAGGTTTGCTCTTTGAGTTTATGCTGAGATAGTTCAGTTTTCATTCATTCATTTATTCATCACAAGCCTAATTCTCTTTTATGATAACAGGGTCTTATTATAGACAACAATATTCAGGGTTGAATCACATCATTCAGACACTTGTTTTTTAGAGGTGTTTCTCTATCTTTGATAGTCTATGTAGACTTGTCTGTTTGTGAATTAATTTTCATGACTGACAAAGGCTATTGTGCGGAGTCGAGTGGGCAGTAATCTGTGGCAAGCTTATCCATATTTTAGAGTTCAGTTTTGGTTTTCTGTCAGAGGTCCTTTTGTATGTTCCATAGGGGATGTCTAAGTTTGACTTTGGTCCAAAATTTGTGCATTGAGATTTTGTAAAGAAAATGACTCTTTGGTGAATTTGAATGAAATAAAGGATTTCTTTATGTCTCATCTGTCTCGATTATCATCTTGGTGATTTTACTTCTATATTTACATTCATTTCATCCACTGATATGTTCAGAAAATTACATAAAAAGTAAATTTCCAACAAGTTTTGTTTTGATAAAAGACTAGCCTAAGCACTCGTAATTAATACTTGTGAGTTAGGATGTTATTTTTGTTGGCTATAAACATAGGGTACTATTCCCATCTACTTTTATTTATCCAAGCAGAGTCTGAAAATGATTGAGTAAGATTATTTAATATATTTTCCTCAACATATACGTTAGTACTCACACTCAATTATGGAACATAAAAGTAGTCATAAAAAATAGGGTTATTGAGATAAAATTGTGATTCAGAATATTTCAGAAATGGAAAAGGACTTATAACTTCGTGTATCCTTGATGAAATGTCATGAAGAATGATTCTTTGATCGATCAAATATTGGAAATATTTTTGTTCTGATTTATCATTTAGTGCTCCATTATAAGAAAAGTGTACAAATCGTATTGCATGATAAACATGTGAGTGCTCATGTGATTGATTATTATCAAACAATTTTTTATAAATAGAATTAAGATCTTCATATTATGAAAATGAAAGGGTTTCTTCAATGAGAAATTCATCACATACCGAAGTATATTTATTATTTTTTGAAGGGGAGACAGTAGACTATTCACACTCTAAGTCTAAGGGGCATAAAATTTCAATTGAGTATTCCCATTTATTTGTAATAGAGGGATGATTAGAGATCGTGTATCCGCTATCCTTCATGGTCAGATTTTAATTTTTTGAATGAGATATGATTTGATCATCTAAATCAAACCCTTCGGGAACAAAGATGAGATATGAAAACCAATCAAATATTTCTTAGTCTGAGGGTTTGTCATTTTTAGAAAATTTGTAATAAATCTGCATTAATATTTGAAAGAAATCATCCATGGATTCATCTTTGAGCCTATGTAATTCTGCAAGTTCATCAAATATTTCATGATAAACATAGTCGACATGAGCCATGATAAATATTTCCATGAATTTTTTCCAGCTATGAATCAATTTCACTAGTAATGTCCTAAACTAGGATTTAATATGTCCTTCAAATGTGAGGACAAATGATCAACAAATTTCATTGTCCTGAACAATCTTAAGATTTTCTCAAGTGATGTTAAATGAATTAAGATGAGTGAATGTAGAGACGTGCCCTTCACCATTGAACTTTGAGTTTGACAAGAGATTAATTGTCTTGAATGAGATTCCCTTGGTGGGTCTTGGAAGACTCAAAGGGTAATCCAATACAAAGATATGGAGAGGAGCCATGGTCTGGTTAATAATTTAAAAGAAATGACTCCACATGGGAAGGCTTGTCATATGACCCTCCTTCTAATGCCAATTCCATTGACATGGTGAAAATTTCCCTTTGTCAACAACAGGGCTTACCCCTTATAAGAAGTCTCAATCAGACCTCTCCTCATTTGGAATAAGGAACCCATCTGGATTATGTCCAAACAAACATTAATGGTTTTGAGTTTATTAGCTGCGGATTGGTCCACCAATGAAGGTATCCTAAGATAAATAATGAAATGCAACTAATCTAAGATGCATGTGTCCGAATAGAACTAAGGTAACCAAAAAGAAAACATTGAACCAACCATTTTCTTGTTGAGGGCCTGGGAAATAGTTTACATAGAGAACATACAAGAATATGAATAAAAAAATCTAAACATAGAGTAATCTAGCATTTAAATAGTCATTTACGGTTCTATGCCCATGAATTTAGACAAATATTCTCTGAAGAACAAAAATAGGAACGCAACTATCATACATAAGAATAGTATACAACATGAAGTACATTCTTACGCAACCCAAGTGCTGAGAAAAATGCAAAGAAATAGTCCACAATACATCCAACACGAGAATCAAATATTTCAAGAAAATAGCTTGGCCAAACCGGATTCTCCTCATTAACAGTTTTAGTAATAGTACATGAAAACTCCAAGGAGGGATTCTCAATTTTAGTTAACATTGTATTCCCAAAATAGTTATAAAAATGTACAATTCTTGAAGAGCCCAAAAAATTCCTTTCCTTGGATACACTCGTATTTATTTAATTTTAATGTGACTCTTGTCCTTCTGCCTTCCCCCCTGACCTTTCATTTACAAACTTTTTTCCTTATCCCTTTAGTAATGATGAGAGAACAAGGACAGAAGGAATATTTATGATTTAATGTATAATACACAGTTACAATTTGAATTTGTCTTTTAGTGCTATTGGGCCATCCATAGTGCACTTCACCCACCATGGAGACTGCTCTAGACATGGGAACACACTTCATTCTCATAGTTTGATAGTTGATCATTGTGGGGTTTAGACTTCCTCTTCAACCATTTGAGTTTGATTCCATTTCCCTGCTCCTCTTTTGCTTCGACCATTGTAATTGTTGTTTGTCCATCATCATTAGTTTTAGATTGCATTTCCAAGGGTACTACTGGGTACTGCTGCATACTGGATGGATTTCCTTAATGTGTGGAGGTTGTTCTTTGGTAGTTTTCTTCTCTCGCGTGCTTCATATCCAGATTGTTGACTGTGAACTTATTTTGGCATTGGTAACTGACACCATTAAATATGCAATAGATGAGTGACCTTAGAGTAAACTCAAAATAAAATATCAACACCGTGAATTTAAACTTATAGAACTAAAACATTAATTAATTGAGAGTTCATGTATGCTTCCTTGAGTTTAGTTCCTAGTTCCTCTTCTCACAATTGAGGTGTTGTGTTCTTCGAGGTTGTTGATGATGTGCCAAATCTTAATCTTGAAAAATGTGAGAAATTAGTGAGAAATTTATCAAAACATATAACTGTGAAGTTTTATATCTCAAAAAGAACTTTCCAATGGTATAAGGAATGCATGAAACAAACATGTGATTCAAACATTATGGATGAAATAAAAGATGCAGTTTGGTAGGTTCTTGTTCCTATTTCAGAGAAGTTCGTGGGAACTCCTCCTCTATGTCTGGATAATTTTATAACAAATTCCAAAGGATTTTCCAACAAGTTACAGAGATATTTTCAACAAGTTCCGTAGAATTTTGTGGGAACTCCTCCTCTGTGTTTGGAGAAGTTTCCAACAACTCATCCTTTGGTTCCAGAGAAGTTTCCAACAACTTCTGGAGGATTTTTCAACAATTTCTGGAGAAGTTCATGGAAAATCCTCCTCTATGTTTGGAGATGTTTCCAACAACTTCTGGAGGATTTTTCAACAAAATCTAGATAATTTCATGGGAACATGATCCATAATCAGATCCAGGAGCTTGAAGGGGCTCAGAAAGGCCTAAAAATCAAAGTTCTCAGAATGGCTTCAAAACGGACGTGTGTGTAGGCCTCGTCGATATGAACCCAATGCAACTTGAACCAGCTCAAACGAATGTTGTATGCTCAAGTTATGGTGATCTGTTCATTTTGCCAAACAAGTAAAAAAATGTTGACTGTATAGTCCATACAGTTCCACGTGGCAGCTGAATGTACAAGCCGTACAACCATACAACTAATGTGGCAACATAGTTGGCACAGATGTGGCAGGTTCCATACAGCTGATGTGGCAAGATGATTGGGCATACAGACTAATGGCGTGGTAGGTACAGGTGGATCAACAGGGAAGTGAGACGTGTCACCAATGCAAGGGTGACATGTGGCATGCCCATATGGAGACATGTGGCATGTCGTACGATGACATGTGGCATACAATGACTAGGTGAGTGTGTTGACAAGGCAGGTGACGTGGCTAACACCTGGGTAGACAGTTGGTCAAATGAGTTTGTGACACATGGAAAAATGGTGGAGTGCTACATGGCCCAAGCATGGGCTTCCACGTGGCACCAATTCGTTGTTCATTGGTTTCTTTGCAAAAATTTTTGGTATCCATGAGGTTTGAACACTGGACCTCTTCCACCGAGCTAGTGACTTGGCAGGCTAGGCTAGCTAGCCCGCCTGCACATTAGTTCTTAACTATATATGGAATTATAATCTTTTAAGTTTTATTAATGGTTTATTTGGGCATGAAAAGGGTCGGGGCTAGGCCCCAGCCCTTGTTTTTAACTCTCCAGACGACCTCACTCTAGTGGTTTTATGCTCCATTCAAACAATACACTGGCGCGGGGGCCATTGGATCCGGGCCTAACCACTAGTGCACCCGATGCCATAAGAACCAGGGCTATAACCAATAGCTGGGCGCGAAGTTTGGGCTCGGTCCCATGGTGTTTTAACAGGTGACCAGTGCTAGCGAAGGTGAGGGCCAGTGCGCAACCCCTATGGGCTGGCGCTTGGCCATATGAGCCATGTGACTTTGTTTAGGAGGCGTGCATCTGGGACTAGGGGATTATGCCCAAATATATTTCAGAGAAAGTTGTTTTTAATAGTATTGTGATTTTTATGGATTTTTGGCATGTTATTAGAGATTTTTGCCCATTTTGGGGGGATATTGGGCCTTTTTTGAGGTCAGATCTTGGGAGGAAGTTGGGATATGGTTACCAACTTTAGATATATATAAACCATTCCTTCTTGAGGCCATGAGAGGAGATTCAAAGAAGTTTTATGCTGAATATTTTCCAAGCCAAAGCCATTTTTATGCAGGGAAGTTGTTGAGGAGCGCACCTTTGCGGCCCATTTCTGGGAGCTCCGGTCATCCGATTTGAGTGTTGTTTCTTCTGTTGGGTTCTTGAGATTTGGTAGAACAATACTAGATCATTTTTGTAACCGTTTGGCACTATTGTGATGTACTTATTGATATTTGAATAGAAATAAGAAAGCCTCACCCACTGAGACAAAGGCCCTGATCCGTGGGCAGGATCTTTTATGATTATGGTTGAGTTTTAAACTTGCATGAATATTTTAACCATTTGAGAATTTAACGAAAGAATGAGGAAAGAAGAGGATTATATCAGTCAAATATACATATGCAGATCTGAAAACAATAATGAACAGTAAACCATAAGAACGCAGGTTGATAACGGAGTTCGGCACAATGTTTGCCTACGTCTCCGGGCCTTTTTCCTGTGGGGGAGGCTTCTTTATTTCTGCTCAAGTGCTAAAAATTACATCTCAATAATGCCCAAAGGCTACAAGACTGATTTGGTCTTGTTGACACAGATCTCTAGAACCCAATGCAAGAAACGGCACGCAAATCTGATGCTCCAAGCTCCCAGAAACGATCCGACAGCGTTTCCACCTCAAGGACTTCCCTGCAACAAATTGTCTTTGGCTTGGCTTTCCAAC